>JAHKKF010520617.1:0-16923 GCA_019740295.1 Labeo calbasu | reverse complement strand
AGTCTCCATCTCCCATTAAAACCATACCTGTTACAAAATGAAAAGACAGATTGTGATTTTATTTTCATTTTAGCAGCCTAATTTGATAACATTTCACTTAGGTGTTGCCACATAGAGAAGAACACTCAGCCCAGGATTGAGATCCAGTAGAGATCCTGCTCGAACTTAGTCAGCTTAAACATTTCTAGGGTCCACGGTGAGAGAAGTCGCTGTCGGTATGGATTCATCTCATTACTCGCACTAAAGGGTGTGCGGTGCTCCAGAGAGATCTGGTGTGAATACTTCATTCTTGTACAAGATCCTGCATGTCACTCACACATTAGCCGAGGTGAAGAACAATCATCACGCATTTGCAAATGAGCTTTTTGTTAAATATCAGATGATGCATCCAGTTTTCCCAGTCGTCTCCATCTCTATTTTTGGTCTCTACTGCATTGTGCTTACACCCTCACGGTACTCCACCCATCTCTCCTCCCTGCATTTCCCAATCCCCATGACTGATATTTTAGGATGATCGCTGGTTAATGACTTCCATTGGACTAATTGTGATAATTTAATCGTATGCTTTGATGTTTCCTGGGATCTGCTCAGCTAAAGGATGTTAATTAGCATTATCGAAAAGAGGAAAGACAAGGAGGGATTTTATGCTAGATACTCTTCCCACTAGACTTGGTGTGTGTAATCAGAAGGTTAATACTGTATTCTCATACTCCCTAGTGTGCTCCATTAACACCTTAACATAGACTCTTTGGCTGGAGCACATACTAATCGACAGTGCTGCAAGTCTTTAGCCTCAATAAGCTTACTGAGTTCAGGCAAAGTCAGTTCACTCAGTGGCCATCTTATAATGTTCTCCATAGGCTATTGTCTATAAGAAGTATACATTCATCTAAATGTCCTAAACAGTTAATATAAAATCAAATTCCTAAAATCTGACAGCAATCATATGGCATACTTATAGCTTCTTTAGCTCTAATCACACTGTGTTAAAGATACACTAAGTCTACATTTACAACTAGGCCTCAGTGAATCGATTTATAAAAATGCATATCCGTAAATACACATGAAGTTAGGTTATAATTAATGTTACTGAGCTACAAAGCATCTCCAAAAGATTTATTAATATAACAGAGCACTAGTTTTCAAAATTTCTTTTTAAAAACATTAAGATGATGATGGTAAAATGATTTATTATCATACTTCTCAGTGATTAACATATCGGTGTATTATGCGATTATACTACAACATTTATATTCGTGGACTGTTATATTTATTCAAAGGTCGCATGGTCAGGCATTGAACTTAAAGGGATAGTTCACCCAAAAATGACAATTATCTTATAATTTACTCACCCTTAGGTGAGTATCTCAGGTGTATATGACTTTTTTCATTCATACGAATACAGTTAGAGTTATATTAAAAAATGTCCTGGCTCTTCCAAGATTTATAATGGCAGTGAATAGGTGATGAGATTTTGAAGCCCAAAAAAGGCATCCATCCACCATAAGAAGTGCTCCACATGGCTCGGTGGGTTAATATTGTTCTTTTGAAGTGAAGCGATGCGTTTGTGTAAGAAAGATATCCTAAGATATCCTACTAACTGACGTACTCATGTTCAAGAGAGTGGCGTTCCAGCAAATGACATAGGATGTAGATGTAAAGTAAGCTCTGATGAGAAGTGATGAATGTGGAAGTGCAGAGGAGAGAGCAAAACAAAACACCAGTCATGAATAGTGTTTTTAGTGTCAAATATTTTGCTGATTAATGCTGCTGAAAATAGACATTTATTGTCTTGTTTTGGGCTGTGCTAATTGGTCGGACCGGGAAAACATTTGGAGTACTATAGACTGCCAAAAGTTATGACAAATCAAGGAGAAGAGTGCAAAAAAACTGAGGAACAAAAGGCGTTTGTGGTTGGGCAAACTGAACCAGGATTTCCAGGGCAATAATCTTGACAACATTAGTGTTTGTACTTATCATTTCCAGTCAGGTAGGTGAAATATTAGGCTAATATCTTAATTAATACTGCTCGTGTATTTTTACTACCCTCAAAATATTGCGCCCTTTCCTGCTTACTACATCCTTCTCTATATAATTTGGCAGCTTCCACACGTTTTTTTGTGGTTTAGACACCATAAATTAGCAGAACAACGTATTCAGTAGAACCTTAACTGTTTACATTCGAGTAGCTCCAATATGATGGCGCATCCGGGTAACTGAGTAAACCGTGACGTAAGTGCAAACCTTCTATTAGAAGTACAAAATGAGGATTTTTAAGACTGATAAAATGCAGAGTATAGTTAAAACAGTTCACTTCTTCACATGGTTTCTCTTTGCTGCAAACAAAATTGGGGAGACTAGCATATTCTCTACCTACATCCTACATTACCTGCTGGAACGCCACTCCTGAAAGCATGTACAACAGTTAGCGGAAGCTAGAAAGTACAGTTTATAAAGATTTAAATATATCTTACATAAATGCATCGATTCACTTCAGACAGCATTTATTAACCACCCAGAGCCGTGTGGAGTTAGACGGATGGACTTTTCTTACTGCTATTATACAGTTTGGAAAAGCAGAATTTTAATATGACTAAAAAATGATTTTAAAAAATGTAGGTTTGGTTTTAAATGTTTTCTAAATCGCACCAAACGATTCAGCACGTGACTGAGCTGATGATTCAGACCGAATCGCGAAACGATTCAAACCGTTTACGTTTTGTCCTATGCATTGAGGTGAATCAAACGAGTGACTCATTCGTGAATCAGTAGTTCTGATTCAAAACATTCGACGGACAACTTGGCACAAGTAGTTTTAAAGTTTCTCCGGCCGCTGTTCGATATAATATCTCTCTTCATATACTTACTTTTAAGAGAATTTGACTAGAGTACACTAGTGTTTTACTGGCCCGCAGCCAAGTGAAAATGGCTCGGTTAAATCGCCTGTGCAGCCGAATGGATTGTTCCTGGTTCGATCTCCAAATGACATTGTTCCAGGCCACTGCTCGTCTTTCAAACACCAAAACCACCACAAGAGGGAGCCGTTCACAACAACTTCAGGTAAAGGGCCTTGTTATTTATCCAACACTCCTGTTAGTTAAATTATAGCAAGCTTCTTTGCTTTTCTTTACAAGGTGGAATTGAGCAAAGTCAGCAGTCAGATATGAACTGCAATAAAGAGTTAATTGCAAATGCAGCATTCAAATCTCTACGCCTTGACATCTGTTCTCATTGTTACTGACATGCTGTAGCAGTGTACTTGTAAATTTCCCAGCAGTTTATGAGCACTTATTCATGCATCCTAGCACAAAGCCATCCCCATATGCTGTGATTTAAAGGGAGCTGCTGATGGGGAACGAAGCATTGACGGCAACACAAACACGGCAGGAGGGAATGATGGGAAATACGAAGCATGTAGATAGATTTATGGCGCCAGCTTATGTATGATTGTAAACATTTCTGTATGGCTAAAGCATAGGACTGTGAGACCTGTTGTGTGTTGGTTCCTCTCGCACCTTTTCCCCCTAATAGTAGAAGGGACCGAATCTCAGGGGACATGTTACCTTGGAAACGGAACCGTACTTATTTATAGAGTCTGAGAGGAGAGAGAAAAAGAGCAGGAACAGATAAGAAAAAGAAACCTCCTGTCTTTCTCTCTCCTCCACATCTGCAGGCTGTTTGATCGGTGAGGCACGTCTGTTAAATATTCATATCGAATTCAGCATCACACACCTTTAGTTCAGTGCCATAGTAACCCCACCCAATGTCTCCCAAGAGAGAAAACAGGCGCATGCATCACACATGCATGCATGCACTCATGCACTCACCCCGCATTAATCGCATTGATTGCTGAACCTATGGGCCCTTTGAAATTTGAGGGCAGTTATTCATTTGACAAGCTCGACAACTACAGCCTCCACCGCACAGAGCATCTCTCCTCCTCTCAAAATCCCAAAGGACTGTTTGAAGGCCATCGTGGATTGTGGAAAGATGGATGGATGAGAATTTTATTCCCCACACTGCCATAAAGGAACAAAGTGTAATTGAGAAGACATTTTTCCTCATATTTCTTTGCAAAGTTAGCATTTTGTTGTTGCTGACTGAAGTATGTTAAAGGTCATGTCTGTGTCACCTCATCGATTCATAATTCCATGCGTTCTGTTTATAGGGCACTAGAAGTGACACATGAAAATAAAATAAAGGAAACTGTTATTAATTTAAATGAGTTATATATAAAAGTGGGGAAAATTAATACATTTAATTCAACTATTTAATTCATGTAGTTAAATAAAATAAACTAATACAAAAAAAATTTATATATTAAATGTGTCTCAAATAAAATCTAAAATGCATAGTTTTATAAAGTTTAATAAAACAGTCAAGTTTTAAATTCCGCTTTTATGAGAATAGTTTTTAGATGCACATCCATTCGTTCATCCATCACAACAAACTGTTTGCTCTGCAAAGTAGGCAGTCAGGGTTTTTTAAATAATTATGAATAAATTCAGCGTTTTCTAAGAGTTGAGAAAGGCATATTGTAAATGTCTTTTTTATCTTGAGTGCCCCTTAAGTTATTCATTGTGTGTATGCGGGTGTAAATGTGCATGTGTGATCTCACCTCTGCGTGTTTGACGCATTTTGTGTTTCTGTACAGTAGCAACATGGTTTTGCTCTTAGCTCAGTTTGGGTATTTGTGTACATCTGTGAACATTTCATTGGTTTTCTGACCTCTTTTAGGCTGTCAGATCACATTTTGCTCTGCATCAAATCGACAGCTCACATCCAGCTTCACACACAGTCACTGGCACGCAAGCTATAGGGTCATTCCGTGTCAAATCAACCAAATCAGATTTAACATTTCAGGTCATATATCAGATCATATATATACACACTGCTGTTCAAACGTTTGGGGTCAGCAAGATTTTAAATGTTTTTAAGAGAAGTCTCTTATGCTCATCAAGGCTGTATTTATTTGAAAATACAGTAAAAACAGTAATATTGTGAAATATTGTTACAGTTAAAAATCGACTCCAAATGGTTCAAAATGCGGCTGCCAGACTTTTGACTGGCATTCGCAGATTTGATCTTATCACCCCCATATTATGCTCTTTGCACTGGTTGCTGGTCTGCTACAGAATAGAGTTTAAGCTCTGAGTGGAACGGCTCCTGAATATCTTGGTGATCTTTTAAACCCAAATACATCTGTTAGACTGTTCAGGTCTTCTGAGAAAAGAGTGTTGATGGTCCCTAGATCTAGATTGAAGCTGAGGGGTGACCGTGCCTTTTCAACTGCTGGGCCAAAAGTATGGAATAATCTTCCAGACTCTCTCCGATTAGTTTCTTTAGAATCTGAATTTAAAACCAAGTTAAAAACGTACCTTTTTTCCAGGGCTTATAACTGTCCTTAGAGTATAAGGATTCGTCACCTATCAGTGATTTTTCTCCTCTTTAGTGTATTGTGGTCAAAACTGTTTTATTTTTATTCCCATGTCCTTTTTTAGTAAGGTTTGTACAGCACAGTGGTCAACTACTGTTGTTTTTATTTTGCTTTATAAATAAATTTTGATTGATTGAGTTTGAAATAAGTGTTTTTTATTTTAATATACTTTGAAATATAATTTATTTCTCTGATGCAAGCCACCTTTTGATCAACCATTACTGCAGTCTTCAGTGTCACGTAGAAATCATTCTAATATGATTTATTATAAAACTGTTGTGTTGCTTAATATTATTAATGAACCTGTTATACTACTTTCAGGATTCTTTGATAAATGAAATGTTAAAAAAGCATTTATGCAGAATAGAAATATTTTCTATCAAGATAAGTCTTTACTATCACTTTTTTCAAAAAAAGAAATGTACTGACCCCAAACTTTTTAACGGTAGTGTCAGGGTTGCCACGTTTTCTAAACAAACAAAGAGCGACTTTGAGCTACAGCGACCGTTGGCGACCGGATGGGGCGTGTCCAGCGACGAGACAAAGTTCAGAATCCCTCAACTTTATGCAAATGAAGAGCGACTTTCGGGAGCGACAGCCAATAGGAAAGAAGACGGTAGAGCTCATGTGATCGTTCTCCTCTCAGCCATAGATAAACATACTCAGTGGAAAAATTTAGTCTTTTGCCTCCAAAATGTTTGTATTTAGCGGCAAGAAACCTGATTCGCTGTCAAGGCAACCAGTAGTGAGAACGCCCACTAGCAACCTCGTTGCCAGCCACTGGCGACATGCAGCGACAGAAGTCGCTGCTAGTATGAACGCAGCTTTAGATAGGGAGTATATATTTATATGGATGGATAGATATATATATATATGTATATGTATGTATGTATGTGTGTATGTGTGTGTGTGTGGTGTGTTTCTAAACAAAAAAACAAAAACTATAATAGATAGAGTAGAATAGTAGAATAAATGTGACCTAAATCACAGTATCACAATGTATATTATTAAAAAATAATGTTTTTAATTGACATTTGCTAAACATTACAGTTAATTGTTGTTATAAATTAGTGTAATTAAAGAACATTTTTACATGAGGAGGGGAAGTAGGGAAAATGTGCATTTCGACTCAACTCATTCCATGTTTCTGAAGCCGCTTTAAGTATAAAAGTATATGAAAAGTGATTTTTGTGTGCACACGTGCGCAGGGTTCACATACAGTAAATGAGATTTAATGTCTGTAATTCCATTGCCTCTTTTCTGTCCCCTCCTAAAACTTGCTGTGCCATAGATGCTGTAATGGCCTGTCACATTCAGACCTCATCAGTGCCCTGTAAACACAGCTTCCCACAGTTTCTTTACTTTCCTTAGCTCACGCAACAATGCAAAAATACAGCACCCCTCCACCATCATCACAGTCGCCATGGAAACCCAAAGGTCTGGGTTGGTGTGTGATGATGTGTGCTGTGCGTTAGGGTTATGATTTGAGGGAAAATTCACTCTTTATATAGCAAAAAGCGTTTTTTTAAGGTAACAGTTGCAATGCAGTACTGTGAAGTGACTGCATATGAATGAGTCTCGAACAGAGATGGGTAGATAATTATTATCAAGGGAAGACCTGAGACTAATGGCATATAATATGCATATCATAATGATCATAATTTGCTTTATTGGTCCACAAGGAAAGACAGACAGCTGTCATTCCCATCCATTAAGCACAAAACAAAAAGAAGATTAAATGCTGATTTTGAAGCGAGTAAAAGCAGGATTTAGCAAGCTAAAGCAGATAAATGTCTGCAGAGGCGTCTAAAATGGGAATTTAGGGAGCATTATTGGTGAAGGAGAAGCTGATTTCAGTGAAAATCCAGACGGTGAGAAGATGGGATGTCAATGTGTGATGAAGAATTGAGGTTATTGAATCCTCTGTGCCTCACTGTGCTTTTCTACAGTTATCCATCAACCTGGCTCTTCACGGCACAATCCAATAAGGCCTTAATAGTATAAGCAAAAATGTGAAGGTTAAACCAGAGATGTTCGCTTGTTTGTGTACTAGTGAAAGTGCAAAATGTAGATACATGAGAGCGTTTCTCCACTGAAATTCTGTTTTCGTGGCCCAGGGATGTGTGAAAATAAATGTTAGTGTGTGCTTGGCATGTTGTCTGTGTAGGTGTGTTGGTATACAAAAGATGTACAGGGGAAAGCTGTGATGAATGCACAATATTCTTAATTATTTTCCTCAAACATTTGGATTGAACTTGATGTATCAAATCTTTTGATACTGATGGTATACTGATATACTGTTATACAGATGACATAGCTTATGTGTGTGTGTTTTAATACTAATGATTTTGTTTATTTAGCACATAAATTGATGCATATTGTAATGGCAGTAAGCTGTTTTTAATAACTCTGTCATGTCTGTAGGGAATGTCATTATGATTAGACACATGAAGCCACTAATTTGCAGTGTAACCATTTTTGCTCATTTGTCTAAATACAGAAAAATCTAACTATTTACAAGCTTTGAAATGAACATGATTTCATGCTCCAGATTGTCTAGAACCACCCCCTTCTTCTTTAAAGGAGACATCGGATGCATATTTTCCACAAGTTGGATTTTTTAGGGTATTCATGAAATGTCTGTAACATACTTGGTTAAAATTCCTCAATGGTCGTGTAAAACAACACCATTTTTACCTTCTTAAAAACAGCTCTGTTCACAGTGACCCGTTTCGCTGCATGTCTCTTTAAAATATTAATGAGCTCTGCTCACCCCGCCTCTTCTTCTATGGAAGAGGAAAGGCGATTTGCAAATAATATTAAAAATACAAAGTGTGACACATACTGATCTGTCTTTTTTAGCAAAACCTGCCTTACATTGTCCCTCGTTCAGAATGCACTCTGGAATTAAATGATTTGCGCAGGCATTAAACCAATTTGGGTGTATTCGGTAGCGCATTACTATCAAAAACAAAACGAAATCACTGCGTCATTAGTGGCTCTGAAGTCGGGAGAAATGAAGACTCTTGTGTTCACTTTTACATTCAAATACAAAACACCTGCATTGCTTACGAGACATTGTTATCGCAACAGCTGCTGCAACAGTTGACAGTGTACGACTGGCTGAGGGCGGAAATATGCAAATACGGGACCGTCAACAGTCTTGGGCGGGGCTTGAGCAGTATGATGTCATATAGACCATTTTTATATTTGAAATTTTTTTTGTGGGCGGAGCTTATCTGTGGGCAGAAAATGGCGGTTTTCAAATAGCGGTCTTTGAAATCTATGTAATAAGACAATTTTAAAAAACGAAGTTTGAGTTATATTTAAAAAAAATCAGGCTTTATTCTCGCAATCCTGCTAAGAAAAATCAGCTCGTCATTCTCTTTTTTCCCCTTTGGTTCAGAATCATGAGTTTATATCCCACACTTCTGTTTTTTCCTCAGAATTGACAAACTTGGTATTGTTTAATTAAATTAGTTATAAAAGAGTTAAAATGTCCAAACTTGGAGATATAAACTTGCATTTGTTGGAGGAAAAAAAAGTCAGAACTGTGAGATAAAATAGGTAAATATTATGTATGTTATAGATTTAAATAGTATTTCATGCTGTAACTGTAATATAATATGTCCCTATGAACTACATATGTAAATATTACGTAGACAAATTGTTTAAACCAAATTTCTGCTTTAAAAGTAGAATAATCATGGTAGTTTTCATCCAAACGTCTGCATTTAGCTTCAAACTGGATCTCTGACGACAGTGTTCTATAAATATGATTTGCATTCGGATTCTGACATCCAAAGGCACAATACATTTTATCTCTTTTTCCATGGATTTTTGCCCAGTTCCCTCCACTTGTTATCAGTGTTTTTCTGCCGCCACAATGTGTGCGCAGCTGCAGGTGACGTAACTGTGACGTCTACTCTAAATTGGTCTGTTGCTCAGAAAATCAAAACAGCTTGATAACTGGGGATGTTTAGGTTTTTTTGGGATTAATAAAAAAGGAGTGAATTGATTTTTTCATTGTAGGGTGGTTGTTAAATTCAAAATATTGTTTCTCCCTTCCTTCCTCCTCAGACTCGACTCTCACATCTGTTGCCAGATTGAGGACATGCAACAAGAAAGAGTGCAACTGACAATGTAAGTCTATCAGCCTTACACTGTAAACAGATCAGTTGATCTATCCTTTTTTAATATGTGGTCGTAGAGCTTTTTAGATGGATGCCGAGGCTTTTTAGATCAGGTAGAATCTGCGATCTCTGACCCAGTTTGTTTGCTCGCTACAATGGCTGTAAGATGTTGTGTTTTTTTGCAAACTGGCAACGCAGGCTGTCGAAATATTATTGGGTAAGCTGAAAGTGGGCGGAGTCACACAGACCACCCAGACAAAAACAGACATTCTGACACGAAATCCACATTTTTAAAGTAGAATAACTGTCCGAAGCATTGTTTTTCAGAGAAACAAGTATGTGAACTCCCTAAATATTTTTCCTTAAATATCTGCAAATGTTTTATGTTGTGCTTTAGTACAGTCAAAAAATTACATACAGCACCTTTAAAGTATACAAGTTGATTTTTTTGTTTTGTTTTGTTTTTTGATGGAAAACACAAAGAGTTATTTGCATAATTCATGTTAATAATGTCTTTTAAATGTTTAAACCCATTTTTAAACCCATTTGTGACCCTGGACCACAAAACCAGTCTTAAGTAGCACGGGTATATTTGTACCAATAGCCAATTATAGATTTTTTCTTTTATGCCAAAAGTCATTAGGATATTAAGTAAAGATCATGTTCCATGAAGATATTTTGTAAATTGTCTACCGTAAATATATTAAAACTTAATTTTTGATTAGTAATATGCATTGCTAAGAACTTCATTTGAACAGCTTTAAATGTGATTTTCTAATATTTAGATTTTTTTGCACCCTCAGATTCCACATATTTAAATTTAATAAAATTGACCCTTTTGACTGGTTTTGTGGTCCGGGGTCACATTTTACCAGAAAACAATCAAAAGAACTTTCCGTTTAATAGAGGCATTAGCTTAAGTATCAATATTAGTGATACCGACCCTGATGGTACTTGGATTGAGATGTTTTTTGGCCGTTTGTATTGTCATTATTTGCATTATGCATAGCTTGAGAAGTGTATGTGTGTGTGTGATTACTGTCCCACTCAACTGGCCTGTCTGATCCAGTCTTCTCAAGCCACTAGCCCAGCATATCACATCAGCATCTCCACCTCCAGAGGGCTAACGATTGCCATAGCAATGCTGTCACTGGAGCGAAGGAGAAATTCTTTTAGTTGAGCTGCTGTCTGCTGCAAAGGTTTCTGGGTTAGTGCGCAGCGTTCTTCAGAGGGGCAGTGCTGGAAACAGAGGACTGGTAGAAAGCAGTCGCTCACACACGTACGCGTGCATAGAGAGCAACCGTGTTGAGCTGCTCCTGGCCTTTCTGAGGGAAATGGCAGGTGGAGAACAGGAGAGGAGAGTAGAGATGAGGAAGGTTAAAGAAACACAGGCACTTGAATCTGTCCTCATCAGCTTCACTGTGCCGTCAGAGCAGTGAAGGAGGGATGACATGTTATTAGAAGGCAGGAGGGAAAGAGAGATTGCAGCACAGTGCCTGAGGGAAGAGCGCATCGGAGGAACCCGCTCTGTGCTTTATTGAACACAACCATCTCACTAATGAGACACGAACACACACATACACATATGGGTCAGAGAAAACGTATAGGAGTGAAAGGCAAAGAAAGGATGGAGGTCTGAAGACAGAAACAAGAGAAATCATGTAATAATGGATCTCAATTGCGCTTTTTTTAAGTGATGTTAAACACCAGATCACATGAACACATCAGGGACATTTATGCTGAGGATGCAAAGGATGAGATAAATATATATATAAAAAAAATAGAAAACAAGAATGATCTTAAAATAAACCATACAAATAAAATAAAAATACAAATAATTACTAGAGGAATCAGCAATAATCGAAAGGTGAACATTTATTATAAGCTATTTAAAAATGTTTATTTTATTATTATTTATTCAACTTCAGTAAATCACCGCCTTGGAATTATAAGGTTCTATCTGCATTCTGAGCAGTTTTGAGATATTGAGCTTTAAAGTTTTTGGGTTCCATAGACTTCTGTAGATAGAACCCTTTTTGTTTTCTAAAAAAATGCCCAAAATGAACAGAAGAAACATCACATAATGTAAATAAATTGTCACAGAATAAGAGTATGTGAATTTTGACAAAAACGTCAGATAGAACCTTATAATTCCAAGGTGACTAATTGTTAATTTCCTATGTATTTTGGGTTAATTTAAAACAAGAAATATGATCATTTGTAAGCAATGGTTGAGTTAAATAAAACTACCCAGAAAGTTGGATTATACATTTAACCCAAAATGTATAACTGAAAACATCAGTCGTTGAGTTCATCAGTCCATATTTCACTTGGCATTGGATTATTTTTAATCCAGCATTTTTTAGAGTATGTTAAATAAAAAAAAAAACATAATTGTGAATTCGGACTTTTTTCTAGCAATTGCGTTTAGAGTTTACATCTCCCAATTCGCACATTTTTTTCTCAGAATTGCCTAATATAAACTCGCAATTCAGATTTTTTTCTCTGAATTTTGAGATATAAACTTGCAATTTTGAAAAATTAAGTAAAATCACAATTGAAAGTTATAAATTCGCAATTCTGATAACATATCAGTCTTTTTACCCCTTTTTAAACTCACAATAGTTTTTATCGTAATTCTGAGAAAAAAAAGTCAGAATTGTGAATTTATATGTCACAATAATGACTATAACTATTGTGAGATGAAATGTCACAGAAACTTTATTTTTTATTCTGTGGAGGAAACTGGCTTCTATATGTGATACAAACTCGCAATTGTGACTTTTTTTCTCAAAACTGTAAGATATTTAACTCGCAGTTGCAAATTTTTAAGTCAGAATTGTGTGGTATAAACTTTGAGGGGGAAAAAAAGACTGATGTGTTCTCAGAATCAAGTTTATGTCTTGCAGTTCTTTATTTCTCAGAATTGCAAGTTTATGTGTTGTGATTCTGGCTTTATATGTCTCACAATTCTGAGAAAAAAGTCAAAATTGCGAGAAAAAAGTCAGAAATGTGAGATGAAAAGTCGCAATGTTTTGTGCTATTTTTGCATTGTACATACAATGTGCAAAATCAGTTAAAAAAGTATTAAATAAAAGTGTCTACTTCTATTTATATACACTACCATTTAATTTCTTTTGAAAAAAAAAAGCCCTTCTATTCATCACATAATCCTGAAAAAAATGATCACAGTTTCCATTTAAAAAAGACAAAATACAAAAAAATAAATGAACAGCGCTGATAAGAAATGAGAAATGTTTCTTGAACAGCAAGTCATCATGTTACAAAATTTGACAGTTGATCTGTTTTTAATATCAAATAAATCCAGCCTTATAGTGAACAACAACAACAACAAAAAGTTTAAAAAACTAAAAATATAAAAATGTAAGTATACACATTATTTAAAAAAAAAAACAAATGTATCTTGCTACCACTTGGAAAACCATATACAAAAGGTATTTGTATTAGCTTAAAACAGCATGCACTGAGAATACAAGAATAGTTAAAGAGCAGCATGGGAAATAAACACGGTCAGCGGTGGTCATTCTCTGTCAGCCAGGCGCTGTCGGCTTTGCACGTCCATATATTTTGTGCTGCTCTAGAAGGAAGGGATTAAAAACTGTAAAACGCCACATTCTGCCTCAGAAAAGAATGTCAAAAGCACTCAGTCTTCTGAGCTAAAATTCTCAGAGAAAATAATTTCAGTGCTGGTTGGTAGAGCTCAAAAGCCCTGGCGATATTTAAATTGCAGTAATCAAATCCCTCAGTTGGTCTCAGCATGCCTCCACTGATTACCGCTCACAGATGCTTTTTAAGGGTACAAATTACTGTCCAAAATCAAATAGGCTGAAATATGCTGAGTTTTTGCATGGTAATATGTTTTCCTGGAATAAATCAGAAAATATCTCATAAAGTTTGGACAGATGTATTAGTTTAGCTCAGTTTTCTCATAAAAGTTGCTTTAATATTAAGACCTTGTTATAGTCGCAGGCCTCATACCGGGCTTTTAAACCGCATAAATAATTGAATTCACATAACTAATTCAATTTCGGAATAACTGTTGCAGAGTAAAATAACAACAAAAACAACTTCCGATAATGAAAGTTTACATTTGGCAAATTTACATCACTGACGATGCTAAACCACATTCATTATTTTGATAAAAACGTCTTACATTATTTAGTAGTCTCAAACCGAACACTGCCTCCCTGGCAATTACAGGGTTTTTCATGCTATAGTCTCACAAAGAATTAGAGAGAGGAAGTTCTGAGTAATTTTCTCATAACGTCATCAAAGCTGCCTTTAGGAAACGGTATTCTTCAGATGACATTGATTGAATAAGCAACAAAGAAAAGGTCTTTAAACATCTCTTTATAGATGAATGCCTTTAGCGTCATGTCAAAAGTCACAGTAAAATTTGCTTTGTGATGATTCGGGCTGCTTTCAAAGGGAAAAGCAACTCAGCCTGACATTCCATTTGACATTTTTAATGCCGCCTTAGTATTGTTTTGAGTCACTGATCATTTATACATTTTGAAAAGGGCACTGTAGGTTTGTCATATGCTGGAAAGTGGATTCTTATTTCACACTTCAAACACTCAGTTTGTTTTGTAAAAAAAAAAAAAAAAAAAAAAAAAAAAAANGGAAAGTGGATTCTTATTTCACACTTCAAACACTCAGTTTGTTTTGTAAAAAAAAAAAAAAAAAAAAAAAAAAAAATATATATATATATATATATATATATATATATATTATTACACATTATTATACATACATACTAAATCCTCTTCGTCCCAAGTGAGACATAAGGCCACACATAATAATAAAAAATAAAATGCTGGGTGAAATATGGACAAACCCAGTGATTGGGTTGTTTTGACCCAGTGGTTGAGGTATATGTTTAACCCAACCTTCTGGGTAGTTTTATTTAACTAAACCATTGTTTAAAAATGACTATATGGCTGGCTTAAAATTATCCCAAATAGGTTGTAAATTAAAAATCAGACACATAATTACTAGAGGAATCAGCAATAATCAAAAGGTGAACATTTAATAAGCAATTAAAAAAATGACTATTATTTAATTGTTATTTATTCAACTTTTTAATTAATGTTCATTTATTGGACATATTAATAAATGTTAATTTCCAACCTTTTTGTGTTCATTTTAAGCAAGACATATATTCATTTTAAGCAAGAGTTTAGTAAAATAAAACTACCCAGAAGGTTGGGTTAAACATTTAACCCAACCGCTGGGTTAAAACTGGGTCAAAACAGTTGTTGGGTTTGTCTGTATTTCACCCAGCACTGAGTTGCATTTAACCCAGCATTTTTTAGAATGTAAATGATCAGATTTCCATCTTTGTCTTACTAATTTTGAATGATAATTTGTTGACACTGATTTAAAATATTATACCAAATAACTTAGCCCCTCATACATCATTACACTCTAAAAAATGCTGGGGGGTTTTCAACTCATATTTGGGTCAAATATTGACTAACCCAACTGTTGGGTTAAATTTTTCAATAAAATTTTTAACCCGAAAGTTGGGTTAGTCCATATTTTACCAAAAGTTAGGTTGAAACAACCCGACACAATTGGGCTGGGGAAATAAATCAGTGCATCACGAACTAAGAAATTATTCTGCATCAATTCTGAGATTTTCCGGATGTATTGCGGTTCTCTCTCGAATCGATTCTGAGCTTAGTTTATAACAGATAGCATGCTTTAGAAACAGTCGTACTCTGCTTGCTTCCTGTTGCTTACACACACTTGAACTCAAAATAATCATTCATAAAGTATGAAACGAATTACAAGTGTGTTCAAAGTAAGCTGTTGTTTACATGAATCTCACGGCATTAAAGCATTCTGAGCCGAGGTGCAATTACATGGCTCAGCCGAACACACAAGCACTGTTCAGCACTCCTTTTCGTGAGAATTTGAGTGTGTGGTTAAAACTAGATTAGACTTCCATCTGCTGTTAAAAAACTAAGCTCATTGATTTCAGAGAGAATCGTGTTGCATTGATTTATCATGACTGCCCTAAAATACAAGTACAAGTGGTTATAAACAAGCTGCAGAAGTCCTATATCAAATTTATATCAAAATATATATACTATAGTCCTATAGACGTTTTCCTGAACGAGGAAGTCACGCCTGACTTTTCCTGTCTCCAGTGTTTCTAGTCAAATTAGCGTATATTCTGAGCTGATAATATAATGTTCAACCTATTAAAATGTTTTTAAAAAGCACATGGCTCCAATGTCGCAATGACCGTCATTTGTCAGTTCCTCACTCCACAAAGGTTAATGAGTATGTAGATGACACAAAGCTGCTGATGTTCACTACATTAAAAACAGATGATGTGCTCATCGTTTACTCAGGAAAAAGGGCTATATCAAAATTTGTCCGATTTTTATCTTAATTTAAAGGTGACACATCATTAAAATCTGACTTTTTCCATGTTTAAGTGCTATAATTGTGCCCCTGGTGCATCTACCAACCCAGAAAACGTGAAAAAGAACTTTGTTTTCGTCATTATACCTGTGACGTAGAAAGGGGGTCTTATTATAATATTACCACTCCTTTATCCACCCAATTTCCACCCACAGTGCCGTCATTTTGTTTTCGCTAGCGACAATGGTGTACCAGTTCTAAAGCCACACTCTAAAAACTGCTGGGTTAAATACAACCCAGCGCTGGGTAAAATATGGACATACTCAGCGATTGGGTTGTTTTGACCCAGCTGCTGGGTTAAACATTTAACCCAACCGCTGGGTCAAAACAACCCAATCGCTGGGTATGTCCATATTTTACCCAGCGCTAGCTTGCTTTTAACCCAGCAGTTTTTAGACACTATTTAGAGTCCCAGCCTCAGAGGAGACAAGAGAGCAGTGGATTAATTAATTTATTCACAGATATAACTGACTGTTTTTGTAACTCCTGTGTGTTTTTAACTAGGGGTGTGACGAGACACTTATCCCACGAGACGAAACAAGACACGTGACTGAGTTCACGAGAACGAGACGAGGCGAGATTTTTAAACTTTTCTTAAGAAATCCTCAATGATCGAATATATAGGGAAAATAGTCTTTTATTCAACTGAAAAAGACAAAATGCAATTGCTTTTTGAACTTTATGAAATTAAACTTCCATATTAATGAATTATATGCAGTAATAAACAAGCTTTAAACAAGAGCTTCACGATTCTGGAGAATCCCAGTTATTTTTAATAAATTGAAGACCATGATTCTCTTACGATTCTGGAGAAAAAATATTAGAAAACTAAACAAAATAACGTAATTTACTAGTGGTTCTGACAAACTGTTCATTGCTTAAGTCTTTTAAAAACCT
>JAHKKF010520616.1:0-13567 GCA_019740295.1 Labeo calbasu | reverse complement strand
GAGCTCAAACACACCTTCCTAAAACTTTGTAGTGACCTTGAAGACATTGAGACAAGCATGTTTAAAGGGATAGTTTACCCAAAAATGAAACTTTCTTGTTTATCTGCTTACCCCCAGAGCATCCAAGAAGTAGGTGACTTTGTTTCTTCTGTAGAACACAAACAAAGATTTTTAACTCAAACCGTTGCGGTCTGTCAGTCATATAATGGTTATATCAGTTGGCAGTCAATGGGATCCACGGCTTTGAGAGTCAAATGCTTCTACTATGCCAGAGCATGTTGACACGTCACGCGCCGGCTGTTGTGAATGCGCTTACAACATATAAAAAAATTATATAAATACTGTTCGGTTTCTTGCACAGACCGGTTGTTTTGTGTCTGCAGGGTTTAATTTAGTTTTGTCTGTGTATTTTTTTTTTTTTTTTGACAAAGCTGTGGATCCCACTGAATGCCTTTATATGACTGACAGACTGCAACGGTTTGAGTTAAAAATATTTGTTTGTGTTCTACTAAAGAAACAAAGTCACCTACATCTTGGACGCCCTCAGGGTAAGCAGATAAACATCAAATTTTCATTTTTGGGTGAACTATCCCTTTAATTAGGGCCATTTAGGAGCAGGACTGGACACCCCTGAGCTAAAATGTCTTCATGAATACTAGGAAATCACAGGTAGGTGAGTGTGATCAGGGTTGGAACTAAACCAGGGATGGGCAACTTTGGTCCTGGAGGGCCACTGTCCTGCAGAGTTTAGCTCCAACCTTAAACACACTTGTCTGTAGATTTCTAGTGATGTTGAAGACCTTGATTAGCTTGTTCAGGTGTGTTTAATTAGGATTAGAGTAGGATTAAAGTAGAGTTAAACTCTGCAAAACAGTGGCCCTCCAGAACCAAAGTTGCTGATCCTTGAACAAAACACTGCAGGACCAGAATTGAAGAGCAACTCTAGAAGGCCAGAGGTTTCTCACCGGACTTTCTAAAGCAGGTAGGGCACTTCCAGCCTAGTCCAGCCCAGAGTCTAGCTCAGGGGTGTCCAAACTCGATCCTGGAGGGCTGGTGTCCTGCAGTGTGTCGCTCCAACTTGCCTCAACACACTTGTAAGAGCTTGATTAGCTGGTTCAGATGTCTAATTGGGGTTGGAGCTAAATTCTACAGGACACTGGCCCTTTAGGACCGAGTTTGGGCAACCCTGGTCTAGCTCCACCCATAATCAAATACACCTGAAAAACACTAACCAAGGTCTTTAGGATTTCTTGAAAATGACAGGCAAGTGGGTTTTGATTACGGATGGAGATGAACTTTGGAGTACAGTGGCTCTCCAGAACTGAAACTGCCCATCCCAATTCTAAACCATTATAAGAGGTTTCATCCTACATGATTTTTCAATTATTTGCTGGTCTTCTGCCAGATGTGTACCATTCCCATTGGCTTGAAACAGCTGCAACAGTGGCATAGTTGATCCTGCTAACTGCCTCTAGTCATATGGTATCCAATAACTGATCGCAGAAGGAAACCGCAGTTCCTCATTACTTTTTAAACAGAGTGACCCATCTGTCTGGTGTGCTAAGTCATTTCCTAAAATCGCTGAACTGATGCACTCGAAAATATTATTGCATTGAGCGCTTCATAAAATCAAACATTAACTATGGCCTGGGATGGGTTAGCATATAAAACAAATCAAGCAATGTGGATTTATAAGTGAAGGACTTGACAAATAATATGAAATAATGTTGCGTCATCATTTCCATGTGGGGATTTGTCAGCTGATAAAGCCATTTCATTTTATTCAAGCTAAGGCCGAGCATCTTCCGGGCAGCCATCCTTGCTCTGCGGTGGAGAGGAAATCTGTGGTTGGCTTCCCACAGAGAGACGGAGAGCCACTGCTTGAGTCCTTTTCCCTCCATAAAAAATAGATTTGCACAAAAAACAAAGCCCGCCAAGCTCCATTAATGCAATCTGTTTGATTGTCGTATCCAACCCTCATCCTGACAAGCTGTCCTCAAGAGATCCAGGATAGTTAACTGTTAGTTTTAACTGTAAGTTTTCCATGGCTGCTTCATACTTGTACAAAAGCAAAAGCTACAACATGAAACTGGGATTGCTAATGCTTCAATTTTGAAACACAAGAAGCCAAACTCTGTCATAGCCTACTTAGCAGTAACATCAAGTGGAAACCATTTTCACGGCCCACATTTGTTCTACACCTCTGCTTAATGAGTTCTTTGCCTAATGGACCAAAGTCTTCTCTCTCCTTTCCAGAAGTTGACCACTGAGATTTGAAAAAAAAAAAAAAAAATCACTAGCATGCAACCATGGAGAATCCAAACAGGCTTTGTTTTATTCCTTTCACTGTATTGATGAATGAAGATGGAATTCCTTTTCTATTACTCTATTCTGACTTCCCAGAATAGGGAGGCCCCTGTAGTCTCTTCAGTGGAGACACTTTTAAGAGCAGAGTCCCAAGGGTCTCATCAACCACACCTCAGTGCTTCGCCAGGGAATGGCTGGAAAATCTACTGAATCCATGACAGTGAATCTGGCTTCCAGCTGTGCTCAAAGAGAGAAGTCAGACAGGTTAGCCCAGACCCTGACCAGCACAAGAAGCCTCTGTTGTGGAGGTTAATTCAATCAACATACTGCCCGAGAGTCTATCGGTGTCCAAAATTTCTTGGCAGGGTCCAGGGTCCGCTCTGGATATGTTTATTTGAATCGAGAAACACTGGACATAGAGAAGCAGTGAAACACATTACGAAAGCAAATGGATGGTTGGTGGAAGCTCTTCTGTGGTCATTGCTTAGTCAAAACCTAAACAAAGGAACTATTTTTTTTTTAGTCACCACAACAAGCCGTAAATTTAACAGGTTGTTGTAATGTTCAACACTTCCTAATCCTGTTACATAACTAAAAAAATATATATACACATGTATGTTATATTTAAAAAGCTTGCTAGTCATTTTACTTTTGGCCTAGTGGTCTACCTGCAAAAACCTAGTTCTTAGTTACCTATGATGTGAATATTGTAAACAAATTTGGGAATTTGCAATGGCCTTAATTACTAATTATTAGGCTCACATAAAGAAGTAGCAGTTATTTAGTTGTAGAATACACTGTGGCACTGACACTAAAGATGATAACATTATTTCACGGTGCATTCTCCAAGCTTCATGTGCACTTGTTTTCAAAACGGAATAGGCTACAAATGGGAAACTCCCTTACCATGGAACTAGGGAGCGAAGGGAGGCACTATCCGCTAACAGAAGCTTATCAGCTAGGTTCATCTCTTATATAAACTCAATTCCTTTGTCGTAGCTCATGGGATGTGGGCATTACAGATATGCAACCATAGGAGCAAACAGTTTACTGTCAAACAACAGGATGGTTTGAAAAATGACCTCAACTGGTTTGCCTCTCAAAGTTGAGGTAAAGCCATGCTAGGAACAAACCGAATTTACAAAAAAGACTTTCCAAACAAGTTTGAAACCTGGCATCATCTTTTGTTTAATAAACTCGTTATTGGTGGAGCAAAGAGTTACGATCAACCAAGTCGGGCCTTTCAAACAGATTGCAGATCTATTTGATGCTGGTAGAAACCCTGCAGGTCATTGAAACTTGGTCCAATAGTGTCACTTGTACTATTCCCACTGGGAGAACCATTGGTCCGACTTTTGTGGTCCATTACAGCTTCGTATTTATGATGTTCCACAATTCTTGCCAAGATCCACAAATTCCCTGACTCTCGAGGAGTCATAACAATCATCCCTGTCCCCAGTTCAAATGGCCAGTCAGTGTGTCCATCAGTGCACCCAGCAAGTAAAACAAACAAAAGGCTCTCGACCACCTCCAGTGCCTGGACACCCGTCATAAACGTTTCTCCAACACCACTCTGGCCAGTACGCTGACTGAACGAACAAGAGAGGTTCGCTCTTGCCATCCGTTGTCATCAGTGCGGCTTCAGCAGACTGTGACTTCACGGCAAAAAGCGATTGAGGAATTTGTTCACCAACAATCGTACTTGGGAAGGACATGCCATTCTCCAAGTGTTCGTTTTGACCCTTTAGGGTCATAGTAAGATGGGTCTCTATTCTCTATATGGGGCTTATCACCTTGTATGGTTATATTTGCAGAAACAGGCATGAAGGAAAAATGTCGGCACATAATAAAGTGTAATAATATAGTGGTTTCATCTGTTTTCATCTGTTGAACTTTCAGGCCAGCGGAAGCCAACTTGCCAAAATTGCGATTCTTCTAAATGCAGTTTACAAGAGCACGGTTCATTTAGAGAGGCTGATGATGTCTGGAGTCGGTGTTGCAAGGTCCTTAAAAGAACTCTAGAACATTTTCTTTTTTGTATTTGCAAAACAAAAAGAATTTACAATCGTTTATCTACTGAAGACCAGGATGCAGCATTCTCTGTAAGAAGAGTAGGGCTATTTCAAGGTCAAGATCCTAGACTCCCACAAATGATGAAGAGATGCTGAGACATGAACCACAATTCCAAGGAAATACAAATGATATACGAATATCTTTCCGGAACCGTGCCAATTTTCCTGAAGTCAAAGTCCAAAGTATCCCACCCACATTGTAAAGACATACGGGAAATTAACGCCTTGACAACAATCTTTTCCTTTTAGGGGATGTAGTGAACAGTGGGGAGAAGAGTGTGACTAAATGCTTCCTCCTGTCAGTTTAGGTTGGTGGAACACCTATGACCACATACCACTAAAAACAGTCACTTGGTAGATTCCGTAGAAAGCACATTAGGATATACAGTATATGGGAATAGGTGTCGTTTATTTTTCAAGAAAATACTGTCACTATGATTGATGTCGTTTCTCATACAATGATGTGAGTGAACTGATGTATTTGCTCCAGGCAGTTGGTTATTCTTTTGTAACTGTAGTTTGTGTAAATTGCCATATGAATGTAAACTTTTTTAACTTGGCCACTATTTCTTATATGCTTTTTACATTTTACCCACTTTTGCGTCTTCTCTATTTCATTTTATATCCTTAATTTGCATGCATTTGCAGTTCAAATAGTATAGCATGTCTGCTCAAAAGTCCACTTTATACAACATAGTAATTGAGAATACTACAAGAGTTTAATCAATTTCTAAAAATGCACTAAGCATACTGCAGATCCACCACAAAAAAAGCACCCAATCTCATGTTCAACATATATATTTTATTGTATAATGACTGAAAACCATCATGTAAAACATCCCTCGGGTGGCCATGATAGGCCAAGTGGAGGAAACAACGTAAAAAAGGAAAAGGGGTGGGCATTTTGAATAGACATGTAGCGGTGCATGCTGCGAACACGCAGATATCATAACACCACCTGCAAAAAAATAAATAAATAAATAAAAATCATTAGTACACAAGCTGTGCCAAGTTATAACCATTTTTTTAAATCAATTAAAGACCACTATTAGATTTTTTTCCTATTAGAATCTAATTTTCACATGGACAAAGATTCGAAGACTGTATAAATCAGGCAAGAGATTTTGATATGTATAGTGAGAGGCATTCCACAGGAAGTGTGCAGAAAATAAAAGCCTCTAAACTGACCATGGAACATCATAACAGTATGGAAGTGTGTGGATAAAACTGTAGTTAATTAAACATGACATCAGTGTTGTGTTCTTGTAGAGGAAGTACCTGTAGGGTGGCACATCTCACTCATCTATGTACTCGAAAGGTTCTGGGGCCTCGGGCTCCTGTTCTTCCTCTTCGATCTTAGGGCCGTGAGCAGACACGGGCTCCACGAGCTCCTCCTCTTCCTCACTGGTGTCTTTCAAGATGATGATTCCACCTGTGTGTAACTGGGGGCGACAATGTGGACGAAAGGCGTTACTATATACCGTAACAGTCCGTCTACAAGTCTTGTTTAACGAAAAATCCAGAATGGCTTTTGAAGTCTCCTAAAGTGCAAAACAAAAAGGGCTGGATTTACGCCAGCTGACCTCTGAGGAATACACCACAGCTCTTAACGTTTAATTGGAGCCATCAGGCAAACATCTTCTGAAGAGTTTCTTTCATGGGCAGCTTGAGTGGTTTTACAGACGAAAACTGTCAAACATTCAGGACAGGCCTAAATTAAAGAAGTTCGACTCACAGGTTTGAAGGGCTGGTATCTGCAGCTGTCAGGCATGGCGAGGACCTTGAGCTGGGCTGGCATGACCCGGGCTGGGTTCTCCAACATCTGGAAGTTTGGCTCTGGCTCTTTTTTCTTTTCTTTTTCTTTCTCCTTCTCCTCATCTTTCTTTTCTTTCTCAGCCTCTGCCTGTGTTTCCTGCATCAGATAAAGACCAAATCAGGGGAGTTCTAAACAAGCTAAAGGTTTCTGGAAGTGCTGTAGGACATACATACCACTTCCATCTTTTCTTCCTCCTTCTCTTTCTTCTCCTTTTCCTTCTCCTTCTTCTTGGCTTTAGCTGTGATGGACAGAACAGCAGTGGAAACCTGACAGAAGAACAACGCGACAAATAAAACCATGATATCTGGGAATAGTTGAAGAACATTGGTTTTTGGTAAGCCAAGTGAGAGTTCAGACCTTCTCTTTTTCCTTTTCCTTTGGCACTTCCAAAGGTGGAGGGTAGGCAAAGGTGGAGGGTTTGCAGTTGGATCGATACTGCACCTTCGGCATCTGTTAACAGGACAAAACTTATTTATTCAAAACTGATACGTTTACTACTGTCTATTATTATGCTGGTGCCTTAGCAATAGGTTGACATCAAACAAGCCTCTTATGTAATTTCTTTCAGAAGCTGCCGCCCCTGTACAGCCTTCCAAATAAGTCACATGGGAGGTTCAATGACAGTTAGGATGCTGCCTAACCTTCACTAGGGTTTGAACAAAGACTTTCTAGAGAGGAAAAGCAATGCATGTAGTACCTGGGCCTTAAATAATGAAGAGGACTATTTTGGTTGCATCAGCTTTCTCTGCTTTTAACAACGTGAACATTTGCGTTAAAGGAGAAGTTAATTTCTAGGACAAAAAATTAGATAATTTACTCATCCCCTTGTCATCAAGATGTTCGTGCATTTCTTTCTTCAGTCGATAAGAAATTATGTTTCTTGAGGAAAAACATTCAGGAATTATTCCCATATAATGGACTTAAATGGTGCCCCCAAGTTTGAACTTCCAAAATGCAGTTTAAATGTAGCTTCAAATGACTCTAAACGATCCCAGCAGAGAAGGAAGGCTCTTATCTAGCGAAACGACCAGTCATTTTCGAAAAAAGTATATAAATTGTCCATTTTTTTAACCTCGAACACTCATCCCGTCTAAGTCTGCTTGAACTCCCATATCGTTTTCTTCCCCAACTTCATCACTGCAGAAGCACAGCAATGCAGGATGATTTTGATGTTGAAGAAGAAAATGAGACGGGAGTTTTTTGACATACCCATAACTGTATTGACCCGGATTACACATATTAAGAATCGCACAGACGAGACAAGATGAGCATGTGAGGTTAAAAAGTATATAAACTGTCAATTTGTTTCGAAACTGACCTATCATTCGTTAGATAAGACCCTTCTTTCTTGGCTGGGATCGTTTAGAGTCATTTGAAGCTACATTTAAACTGCATTTTGGAAGTTCAAACTTGGGGGCACCATGACAAGGGGGTGAGTAATTTATCTGTAAATTTTTGTTCTGGAAGTGAACTTCTCCTTTAACCCTGGGGTGTCCAAACCTGCACCTGGAGGGCCAACATCTTACAGAATTTACCCTCAACTTGCCTTGAATTTTTAGGTATCATGAAGACTCTGATTAACTGTTTAACTGGGGCTGGAGCTAAACTGCAGGACAGTGGCCCTCCAGAAACAGGACTGGACATTCCTGAACTAACCACTTTACCAATGCTGCTAGTTCTTCTTGCATGGATTAATGGTTTGGCGCCATGCTGGATACATGGGGATTAGAACGTTTGTCACACTAATGCAGGAGATCAAAATTTCCTACAACTGTTTCTCTTGTATACGAGTGAACTCACCCATGTTGAGGTTGCACTGTGGTGATTTATTGCAGGGATCTACAACCCTGCTTCTGGAGAACTACAGTCCTGTAGACTTCAGTTCCAACCCTGCTCCAACACATCATTCTGTAATTATCAAGTAGCCCTGAACTCCTTAATTATCTTAGGGTTGGAGCTGAAATCTGCAGGACGGTAGCTCACCAGGAGCAGGGTTGGAGACCTCCGCTTTATACGTTAGGACACAGTTGTTCCTAACCACATTCCTGGAGGCCCCCCAACACTGCATGTTTTCCATATCTCCTTAATCAAACACACCTGATTCAGATCGTCAGCTCATTAGTAGAGACTCCAAGACCTGAAATGGGTGTGTCAGACAAAGGAGAGATGCAAAATGTGTAGTGTTGGAGGGCCTCCAGGAATGTGGTTGGGAACTACTGGGTTAGGAGACTTAGACTATTTCTTTTTACCTTCAGATCCTTGTTGAGACCAATGATAGCTGTGGGTGTGAAGGCCAAAGATAGGAAGTGAGAGAGCGGGAACCAGAACCAGAACTGGGTGAAGACCAGCAGACCCACCACAGATGGCATGTGGGTGTGGCCTGTGCGTGACTGCAGAGAGATCGTCACGTTACGACCACCTGAGAAGAATCATAAAGATGGAGTATTAGCAAGTTCCTCAGGAACTCCAACCAGCCCCTTCATTAGCAAAATTTCAGCAAAAAGGTCCATTGTCAATAGCGTAGCAATCCATGAAGCAGCCTTCTGTTGGCCAATGCAGCAAATTCACATGGCCAACTTGAAGAAGAGTTAAATCCACATGGAGAAATCCTCCCTTACATGAAACTCCAGATTGTGCAGATACCTAGGTAAATGACTGGATTTCACCCGTAAAACTTCACCTAACAATGGTAAATGAGACCACACCTTAAGTAAGGTGGCTTCAGGTTGATTGGGACACTTTCTGTCATTGAAATTGAGTTTTTTTGGTTCGAATAAAGGGACCTTCGCACTGCGTAGTTCTAGGAACTAGCCAGCATGGTGGTTCCTAGAGAACCAATTTCCCCCTCAGGTTGTTTTTCTGGTTGCATTCGCACCGGCAGCAGGAACTCTAAAGCAGATGACAGCAACGTCAGCAAGCATTTGCAAATATCAACAACCCGTGGAATGGAGGACGCTGTTATTGGAGCTGTTTTTGTTGTGTGCCATGGGTTTCGTAACAACAGAGATGGAAATTAAATGCACTATTTACATTAGGGGTGCCCAAACTCGGTCCTGAAGGGACGGTGTCCTGCGACACACCTGCCGGGAAGTTTCTAGCTTGCCTAGCAAGGCCTTGATTAGCTGGTTCAGGTGTGTCTAATTGGAGCTGGAGCTGAACTCTGCAGGACACCAGCCCTCCAGGACCAAGTTTGGGCACCCTTGATTTACGTGATCTAAATCTCCAATGTCAGCTTTCAGTGTTACATATCATCGAGGCTGAGAAAATAACACCTCGCTGAAGACAACAGGTAGCTAAAAGCCGTTATCACTGTTTTCCATGTTCTTTAAAATTACGCTGTTTTTTAAAAATGCCGGGTAGCCGGTGTTTCATATGCTTTTGGCCAATCAGCGTACAGTAGTTCCTACTGAACTGTTTTAGACCCTACTCTGAAGTAGGAGCTAATTTAGATCCCCAAAATGGAGTTCCTAGAACCAAACACGTTCCTGGTTCCTGCAGTGCAAACATGCCAAAAAGCGGGTACTTCTGCTAATAGTTCTAGGAACTATGAAAAGGTTAAGTGACATTGTGGACCAGACTTTATGCTTATATTTAAAGGTCTGGCTAAACAGGACTACTCTTTGATTCTGGCTTTGATTCGGTAATATAAAGGGTACTTTTTTTAACATTGCAAAGATCACACATATTTAATGCTGAAAGGAGGATAGCGTAGGTGTGCACTGGTGGTATCTTAATTAGCAAATGCAGCTTTTCACACGTCCTTTCCTGTCGAGGCGTACAGCCCATGGAGCTGATACAGGATTGGGATATTAATAGAAGATGATGTGAAGGTCAAGGCCAAAGACTCCTCCACCCTCAAACTGCCTGATGAGTAGACAATAACAGGAGTGAGGGATGAATGCCAGGCCGGAAGGAGGTGTGGAGATGTCCATTACAATGTACATTTAAAGATGATGAATGGGGAGAGGTACGGTATCATCAGTTTGGAGGATTGATTTGGCTGAGAATTAAAGGTATCGCAGAAAATATTTCTTCATACTTCCGTCACAGCCCATTAATTTATCAGATGAAAGTTTCCTGTTGGCATCTACTGTAATTGCGTAGGGAAATTATGGCCTGTGTTGTTTATTTTGACTGCAGTGACTTAAAACATGTTATGACATTTGTGACAACCAATAAACCAAGAGTTCAAACTCTCTGCCAAAGCAGGTCATGAATCAAGCCAGACTAATAAAGACTTTGTCATAATTTCAACAGACCTTGCAATTTTCAATTAGCTTCAAGAGCTTTCAGTGGTCCATAGCGGTTACTAGTGCATGTACTACTTAAAATGCTGCCCGTGTAGGCATCTCACTGGATTTAAGGCATCATAGGCATGTCCTTGACATAGACTGTTTCAAATATTAAGCAGCATACTTAAAATATGTATACCTTTGTTTGACTCAGTCAGTAGCTTAGCTACATGTTAACATCAAAAGCCAATAGTTGTGCAATTTATATATTTTTAGTTTGATAATTGTGACATTAGCTTAGCAAAATTCTGAGTATTTCTGTCAAATTCAAGTATTTCCGTGTGCTGTGTATTTTTTGCTCATTGGATAATTGTCCAGGTAGCTTAAAAACATCTTAATATCAAACTCCAATATTTCTATGGGCTATTTTTATGCTTATTGGAGTATTACAATGTTTAGCAAAACGCTAACATCAAACTCCAATGCTTATTGGAGTATTGCAATGTTAGCTTAGAAATTGCACAAATGTTGGAGTTTGATGTTAGCATGTTTTTATTTTGATTATTGTGACATTATCTTAGCAACATGTTAATTTCAAACTCCAATATTTCTGTGCGCTGTGTATTTCTATGCTGTACTATTTTTATGCTTATTGGAGTATTACGATGTTAGCTTAACAAAATGCTAATGTCAAACATGAGTATTTCTGTGTGCTGTATATTTTTTGTAATTGTCAAGGTAGCTTAACAATGTCCAACATTTGTGCAATTTGTATATTTATTATGATTATCGTGACATTAGCTTTGAAATATTCAACTTTGACATTAGCATGTTGCTGAGTGCTGTGTATTTTTTGCTCACTGGATAATTGTAGCTTAAAAACATGCTAATATTAAACTCCAATGTGTGTACTTACTATTGTAATGCTTATTGGAGTATTGCAATGTTAGCTTAAAATGTTAAACTCAAACACTTGAGTAATTTGTATTTTTATTTTGATTGTGACAATAGCTTAGCAACATGCTAATGTCAAACTTGAATATTTCCGTATTGTGTATTTTTTGCTCATTGGATAATTGTCACGGTAACTTAAAAACATGCTAATATCAAACTCAAATATTTGTACGTGCTATTTTTATACTTGGAGTATTACAATGTTAGTTTAGCAAAATGCTAACATCAAACTCCAACATTTGAGCAATTGATATTTTTTATTATTGTGAAGTTAGCTTAGCAAAATGCTAATGTCAAACTTGAATATTTCTATATGCCGTGCACTTTTGCTCAGGATAACTGTCACAGTAACTTAAAAACATGCTAATATCAAACTCCAATATTTCTATGGGCTAATGTTATGCTTACTGGAGTATTACGATGTTAGCTTAGCAAAATGCTAATACCCAGCTCAACATGTGTAATTTGTATTTTTATCTTGATTGTGACATTAGCTTAACATCATGCTAATGTCAAACTCCAACATTTCTACCTGCTGTGTATTTTTATGCTTAATGAAATACAACAGCATTAGCCTAGCAACATGCTAACAAAATCAAAAGAGAGCTGATTCTCCTGTGTGCTTTCCGTGATGTGCACAATTTGTGCACCTCATGGAGTTGCTGGCTATGTAACTTATATTGGTTAAGCCGCTATTATATGCTATAGACATGAAGGTAGCACGCTAGGTTAACATTTTGGAGCCACGACGTAAGACAGCAGCTATTTAATTAGTTGTAGCAAAGATCAGTCTGGATGTGTTGGACGGAAACCTTGAAATCCCCCATATTAAGAACTGTCACCCAACTGTAATAGTAATTAGGATGCAACACCGCCCCAACATGTCCTAAATTCAATCACCGTGGGCAAAAACACTCCATGTGAATCATTCTTTGTGATACCTTTACTGGGTTTGCACACAAACTGATATTTGGAAAGCTGGGGGCAAGAGCATCTTGAAGGTCGATGTGTTCTTTCAATATTAATAGGAAAGAACCCCTGGGACTGAGTGATATTTGCATGTAGTGGCATGAAGAAGTGGTGCAATCGTGTTTTGCATGCCACATTCTTGTCACGATCCTATCGCATTTTAGCATAAAGCCTTAAACGGACTTACCTGCCCTGACATGCATACAAAAGGTTTGTTTTCACCCTCGCATTTAGCGAAGAACACCCAAACATTCAGTTATTTGAGATAAGACTCTATGAAGCACATTAAGCCAGTGAGCAAAACATGTGAAACTGACAAGATCATTATATTTTAGAGCCCTATGATTTCCGCGATGCGGAAAACACGGAGGGAATCGCGGAATCCAGTCATAAAAATGGAACGAACTTACTTTATTTATAACGCGGAATGTCATGGAATTTGTCAAAGTTTGGATGAATTGATCAAAAGTAGGTCATTACACTTAGATCTAATCACGATATGGATTTGTATATCTAAATATTAGGCAATAAGACTATTTAAATATGAACTGTTTATGTTCTTGTCGTCTCCGTCTATGTACGCAGATGCAGAGTTGTTTACTACACACAAAGTAGGCGTGATGTTGTGGTGATTTCAGTGTCTGCCGTCTTGCTAAATAAGGACATAAATACATG
Source organism: Labeo calbasu (assembly GCA_019740295.1). Classification (NCBI taxonomy): domain Eukaryota; kingdom Metazoa; phylum Chordata; class Actinopteri; order Cypriniformes; family Cyprinidae; genus Labeo; species Labeo calbasu. The sequence goes on along the minus strand of JAHKKF010520616.1, from coordinate 542 downwards.
AACAACACCTCCAGGACTGCTCTGAAGTTTCTTCATGAGCATTTTACAGTTTTTTTTTTTTTTGAGATAAACTATCAGTTGCATTCATGGCAACCCATCAAAACAAAAGCTTGAAGACATCTATTACTATTGTTTAGTTGAATGTACATACTACTACTACTACTAGTGTTACTAAAATGGTTTACTAAAACTTTATTTTATGAAGGAATAATTACACAATATTTCTTTCGTGTTTTAATTTGAATGGTAACTTAACACTTAGACATCTTAAATTCATATCTTATGTCTTCATTTGACAACCAGAAAAATGTAAATATTTTAAAAATAAACTTTAATAAATCACGTTTTTTTATGCATTTAAATAATTAGACAAGCTTAAATAGAAACTGGTAACAATAAAACAGAAGGTGAGGGGAAAAAAACATTTCATAGGGCCCTAAACATGTTAAACTTTTAATAAATTGATGTTAAATTGTATAAGTTTCATAATTTTCATTAATTATACTTGCTTTTTTGAAAAAAAGAGAGAGTCCAGAAAAATT
>JAHKKF010520615.1:0-13408 GCA_019740295.1 Labeo calbasu | reverse complement strand
ATAATAATAATAATAATAATAATAATAATAATAATAAATGTTTTATGAGCAGCAAAAAAGAATATTATAATGATTTCTGAAGGATCATGTGACTGGAATAATGATGCTAAAATTAAATTTTTAAATACATTCATACTTTTATTTTACATTTATTCCTTTTTGTTATTTTGTTATGTTATTTATGTTTTACTTTTAGCCATACAATCTCGGTCGTGTAGCACTTTGTTTGCCAAACAAACAAACAAACAAACAAACAAAAAACGAAAAAGAAAAAAAAAAGAGGAAGTTTGTTTAATTTCCATTTGATTAAAACAAACTAATGTTTTGTGTCCTCATTTATTTACCAGGAAAAATTAAATACACAAAACAGTAAAAAAGAAAGAAATAAAATCATAAATTAAGTTTTTTTTGTGTGTAAAATCAATTATTTAAAGACACTTTCAATTATTAAAATTTAATTAAAAACATTAATAAAATAAAATCCAAAGAATCAAATTGGAAATTGGAATTTGGTAAATATAAAACTGAATTTCATTTTATATTTCTTGTCATGTATTTAATAGCGCCCTAAAAATAAAAGGTTTGTTTATTTTTGATAAATTGCTTCTAATAAATTGTGCGCGTTTCTTTATTTCAATTCATTAGATATGATTTCTAATGAACACAATTTAATTTAACCAATAAAACGGGGGAAAAGAACTGGATAAAAATATATACAGAGAGAGACAGAATTTGCAAAAAATATATATATTATATATATATAACGGAATTTGGGAAAAACAAAACATTTCATAGGGCCCTAGTTGAGACCAGGTGTAGCCAACCCTGCTCTTCCAGCAAAGTTTAGCTCCAACCATAATCAAACCAGTGTTTTTGTTGTTAATTAAAATTATTTAAAATGTTTAATTAATTAAAATACAGCTGAAATACGAAAAACAAACTTAAAACCTTGCATTAAAATTTGAAATGTTGCTTTGACAACTAACTGAAATAAAACAAGTTTATGTTGAAGAAGTAAAAATACTAAAACTGAAAGTACAACCACAAAGCAGTAGTTATATTATTATATTCACTATTTTGTTTACGCAAAAGAGCAATTCCAGCTGGCTCATAAAAATTTTTAGTTCACCAAAAATGTTCCCAAACAACACCTCCATCCATAAGACCAGGCAATTTTGCAGGCCACGGCATGTGCCAAGGCAATTTAGCTTCTGCAGGTCAACAAATCATATCCGAATGTGCAGTAAAGAGAGCATCCATTTTGAAGCATCTGCCAAAAATATGCTTTTGGGGATGGACCCATGATAGGGCCATTTAGGGATGATTGACTTTGAATGTTCACTGGTAATATTGTCTCTTCAGCATTCTGTGCCAGGCTGGAGAGCAGCAGCTGTGATACCATATGGCTGGCAGAGGAGGCCACAGAAAACACAAACAAACGCAAGGTTAATAGCAAACTGTTGATGGCGGGTGGTAAGATATGCACACAATAGATAGTTTCCTGAAGGACTGCTGGCATTTTAATATGCAAATCTAAGGACTCCACCAAAAAGAAAGAAAGAAAAAAATAAAAAGAGCTGGTCAACTAAGCTGGCATAAGTGGCGGATCTTTGGAAGTATGCAAATTTCGGCCAAGCCTTGGGCGATCTTTCAGATTGACTCGTGTGCCTGCGATTTACAGCAGCTGAAGACGCTGTCACGAAGGGTCTTTAATTTGAGTGGAAAATGTTAATATGCAAGATGTGGTTACTGAAGCACAGAGCACTTTCAAAGACTAAGAACAGCTCATTCAAGCTGATGATTACTCAATAACTCTCCTCAAAGGAATCTTTATGAAATGACCTCAAAATTTAACATCAACTCTGATCCATGCCAGTACAACTAACCATTTGTACACAGAAAAGAAGTGCCAACTGCAGACACCTGATGCTATTTAACTGGCAGCATTTCTACAATTTTCACTTATAAGATGGCAGGCCGCTCTAAAGTGACTGAAACCCTGCAACAAAAGGTTGTCCAAATGAAGACCGAAGCGATGACCCTTTCAGCCACTGCAAGTGAAATTGGTCATTCCACATATGTGATTTCTCAAATACTGCAGGTTTACAATGACACTAATTTATTCAAGTCCCTCAAAAAGTCTGGTCATCCACGCAAGACAAATACACAAGAAGACAGGATAATGCAGAGACTCTCAATGGGGAATCGGTTCAGCACTGCAGCTGGAATTGCTTGCCAGTTCAGAATCGACATGTTTAAGAGAAGTCGGACAGAAAGCACACTCTGCAGTGACCAAACCTCTCATCAGCAGAAAGAATCAAAAGGCTAAGCTCACTTTTGGTGAGGAGCATGTTCATGAGAGCAAGTTTAATTTATTTGAGTCTGATGGGAAACATTTTGTACAGTGTCAAACTGAGGAAAATTGAACCCCAAATGCATTAAGTAGTCAGTGAAAGGTGGAGGAGGAGGTGGTTTGAGGGCTGTTTTCTGCAGCAGGAGTTGGGCCTCTTATACAATTACATGGCAGGGTGAAAGCAAATGTTTATCTGAACCTCCTTCAGCAACATGCAGTTCCTTCTCTGCAAACATCTCCTAATCAGCCTGCAATTTTCATGCCAGACAATGACCCCATCACACTGCAAACAGGTAAAACCGAGTGAAAATTCTGAAAGTCCAAGATCAAACAAGCACAGTCCGAGAAACTAGTGATGTCCTACAGCCAGACATGTGTTGAAGTCATTCAAAGCAAGGTCTTCTACACTTAGTAATTTCTGGCAGCTGCAACCCACCAAAATTTTTGTTGAAATCATCTTTATAAAATAAAGGTTTCTGTGGTATACATACAGCTAATATTTCTTCAAATTTTGAGCGATCAAGATTATCTATAGATAGGTGTATGACTGTATGATTCTGAGATCCATCTATTCACACAGAGGACAACTGAGGGACTCATATGCAACTATTACAAAAAGTTCAAATGCTCACCGAAAGAAACACGATGCATTAAGAGCCAGGGGGTGAAAACTTTTGGAATTTGAAGATCAGGGTAAACTATACTTATTTTGTCTTCAGGGAAACATGTATGTATCTTCTGTAGCTTTTAAAGGGCAGAAATAAATGAAAAAAAAAAAAAGATATTTAAGCAAAATAAGAAAAATATAGACATTCTCATCCTGTTCAAAAGTTTTCACCCCCGGCTCTTAATGCATTGTTTTCCCTTCTGGAGCATAAGTGAGCGTTTGAATCTTCTGCAATAGTTGCATATGAGTCCCTCAGTTGTCCTCAGTGTGAAAAGATTATTCTCAAAATCATAGTCATTGTTGGAAAGGGTTCAAATACACAAAAATGCTGAAAAACCAAAGAATTTGTGGCACCTGAAGGATTTTTCTAAAGAACAGCAGACAGTTTAACTGTTCAGGACAAACAAGGGACTTGTGAACAACTATAACTAAAAAAAAAAAAAAAAAAAACAGCTGGATCATGTGTATGTAAACTTTTGAACGGGTTCATTTTTATAAACTCAGCTATTATTTTTCTTGTGGACTATGTGAAATATCTTCTTTAGGTCAGTACTAAATAAAAAATAACTTGCATTTTGTATGATCCCTCTTATTTTGGTAAAATAAATAACAAAATAATTAACGTCTGCAAGGTTTATGTACACTTCTGGTTCCAGCTAAGTCACAAATGGCCAAAAAGTGTGAAAAGGGTTGTTCCTGCATCAGCAAAGTGTTGCTCAGTGGAGTTCCCAGTTAAACCAAGCTCAATTTATTCGGCTACTGCTGCCTCCGGATGGTTTAAATGTGAGTGTCACTCATCTCCTCAGGGGCCGGAGTGACACAGAAACTGCTCCTGATGCACGGAGCAAAAAAAAAAAGAAAAAGGAAAAAAGACAGGATGAAATGAGCAGCTTGTGGGATCCCATGTGGAGGAAGATGGAGAAGCACTGTGGCAATTTTCAAATACACCCATCAATAACAAGCCCCTGTCCGCATGTGTGTTCATACTCTCACAGCAGGAAGGGATGAAGTGTATCGTACAAAAATAAAGGTCTTCCGCAAGTATCAGAAAACCAGAGAAGTGCTCAGCAGGGCTGGAGGGCATTTGCTCATATTCACAGACGACGACGGTGAAAATAAGGCCTCCCATTGGTGAAGGTACGCACATCACGTTCAAGTGAGCACTTGAAACACAGACGGAATGCTAAACACCTGACTCGACCGTTTCAAAGGCTCGTTATCTGTTTCATTCTTGGCCCCGCGGGTATGTCGTACCTGTACGAGATGGATGAGGGTAGTGAGAATGGCACAGCGGAGCATGTTGTGTTCTTCTGACTGCTTCCAAAGAAGAGGAAGGTACTGAACCAAACAGCCCACGTAGGGTCGAATCTAGAAGAGAGGGGGGAAAGTAAAGCATTGATCTCAATTGCCACGGAGCACACACACACAGAATAAACGTTTGTTTTGAGCTCGAATGCAAAAAGAAGAAACTGAAAACAGGTTAATAAATTATGAATGAAGTGAAACAAATTTATAAACGCATACATTTAAAAGTAAAAAATGATAAGAATAGTAATAAAAGCTACAATCATCACTACAATCGTATTTTTACCTTATTTTACTTTTTTTTTATTGTTTTGTTATGACCCATTTATACAGTCTGACAACTATGTAAAATTATTCATTTAGATTTATAAAAACGTTTAAATAACCATTTATTATCATGATTATTATTCTGTTTTTCTTTGAATAGCTCTAAAATGTCATTGATCAGTACAAAATTATGTTTGTTATTTGAGTGATACTGGTCACCATCACAATAACTTCTGTGGCAAGAGCTACTTCAGTTTTAGTAAGCGCTGTGTTGCAGGTTTTTATTTTTATGCTGCTCTTGCAATTTATTCCGCCTTGCGATTTGGTACCTGATTTAATGAACAATATTCCATGAATTATTCCTACGGATTATATTTCTGAATCTCTGTCTAAATCCCTCCTCACATCTCTCTCCCAGTCTATTTTCACATAGGTAAGTTAAAACTTTATATTCTTCACTTTAAATTCCTACTAGCATGCTTTACTGTAGGAATGCTACTTAAGCAGGGAAATGCAAAAGAGCAGACACCTTATTTTTAAACTGTCAAACTGACAGAAAGCATTTTGAATTATGTCAACGCATTTAAGATTCTGTATATTTTTGTCTAATGCAACCTCTGCCAGCCTCGTATTTTATTAATGAATGAATGTGTTTAATTTGATTTACATACAAATGTATGTGCTGGTGTGATCTCATCAGTGTTTCCAACTTCTTAATGATGTTTACTTCACATGCAAATCTCTAACATACTTAACACTTTCTCACTGTAATTGGATGCAGTAGTTTAGTAAACATTCACTTTGTGCTTTTTTGCTGTTGAGCTCTTAGCATTTTTGTGCTTTATCAGCATCTCTTCTGCTTAAAGGAAAGCAGTCTGTCACTGTGCATCACTCACTGACATTAGCATTTGCATATTTTGGTGTTTTGCTTTACGATAAAATTAACAAACAAACATCCCTAAATTAACTGCATTTTCATCCGATTACTCTGCTAATTAACAGCCTTTAAATATACTTTTATGCCCTGTCTGCACTACAAGTGACAGGCATCACATAGGTCATACCATAATTATTTTTAAGGCTGTGCCTTTAAAACAAAACAACAAATGAACTAATGAACAAAAGAAATGTGCTGAATAAACAATTAAAAGTTAATTGCAACTTTATTTCTCACGATTACGACTTTAGATATTGCAATTGGGTGAAATAAAGTTGCAATTAACTATTTTTTTTACTCTAGGTTGAAATGGCTACAACAGATTTTAATTGTTATTGTTTCTTGTAATTGTGATTTTATATCTCACAGCGTGACTATTTCTAATTTTAACTTTCTCTCACTATTAGGCAGAAATAGGCTTCAATCAGTATAAGACTAAAATGATCAGGGATGGTATTCACAATAAACTCTTTCTCTTTTTTCTGCTCATTACTAATGCTATGATCCATCAGGAAAAAAACAAAAACAAAAACGCAGAGCCGCAGGTGCTACTAACAGACAGGAACTCTGACAAACTTTTATACATTCTACTCTCATATTGTTGATTCTTTTAATGATATCTACCCAATATTTTTTTCTGAATGGCCTGGTTTTTGATTTCTGATTATACAGTAGGGTAAGGCTGTCACTTATGATTATTTTGGCAACTGAGTAATCGGTGAACTATACTGATGATTAATCGAGAAATCGGATAATTACAATAATTTTTGGGGGGTAATAAAAATAGACCTAAGTGAACAACAGCCTTCAAAATGACTTAAAATAAATATAAAATAACAATGGGGTAATAATAATTAGTTCAAATAAAGTATCAAAAGCAAGTAATTATATGGTTTTACTGAACAAAACTGTTAAAATACATTGTGTATTATAAACAATAGAACTAACGTACAATATGCATTATAACAAATGACTGCAGAGGGTGCTAATGTCTTGACCACTGTTTTTACACTTTACAGAGTGATCTAATCCTTGTTTAATATTGACTAAACAACATTTAATTCAAATGTCCACTGAGATTTCCTGAATATTTAGACATCAAAATGTCTAAACTCAGAGTGAGGATTTAAACTTTTATTTTAAAATCACAATGAATAGTTAGCATATTAAGAAAGATATGGACCCTTTTCACAAGACTGTGATGACGTGTTTCAACTAGAGGTTGACTGATGTATCGGTTTTGCCGATTAATCGGCACCGATAGTTGATTGGTGGAACTATCAGTTATCTGTAAAAATCCATGCCCATAGTTTTTTCTGTGTTGGGTCCGTTGCTGGAGCGGCTGAGAAGGTTGTCATTTTACAGCAAAGTCCCTATAGTCTTTGTTATACAGCAGGAGAGCGGCCTCTAGTGGCGGAAATCACTGACAGCACGTGCCGTTTGTTTAGACAGGTAACACAGAGCGGGACACTTCAAAGGCAGATTTAAAACATTGACAACGAAACAGTGTGTACAGTATACTGTAGTACATGTTTTCATGTCATTACTAAGCGATGAATTTGTTACCTAGATGCTGCATTAGTGGAGAAAGGACAGCAGTATACTTTTGCCCGTTTGGTGATCAAATAAAGTCTCGTAGATCACCGCTTGAATTGAACGCGACGCATCCAGTGTGTGATACCGGATAGCTGCAAGTTCTTCTAGACACGGTGCTGCACTTTTGCCCGTTGTGTGACTAACATATTTTTATATTTTGATTCGATAACCACAAATGTTCTAGAATAGAAGCAGTTAAACTGTGAAAGTACACAATATCCATATGTATGCAATTTCAATACTGTTGCCCTTTGTGTAGATAGTTAAAGATGGCCATCTTTAGCTTGATTGTTGATGTAATGGTAACACTTTACAATATAAGTCCATTTGTAACATTAAGATTGATAAAATCTGTAGAATATAAGTATTGTTCCTTGTTAGAGTGTGTTAATTTCAGCATTTACTCATATATTTTAAAAATTTTAGTCACTTTTGTTATTAATGAACAGTGAACTAACTGTAATGATCAATATATAATTAAGATTAATATTTTTACTCATTTACAAAGTATGGTTCAGTAGGCTACTTTTTTTTTTTTTAAAGTAGAGCACTATTTATTTTCCGTTCAGTATCCATTTGAAAATCTATCGGTCGATTAATCGGTATCGGCCAGTGTGGTCCAACCTAGTTATCGGTATCGGTAAAATCCAATATCGGTCGACCTCTAGTTTCAACGGTTCAACAATTTTTTAAAAAATGTATATGCATTAATAACACTACACTTTGTATTATATCACCTCTGCATCAAATTACAAAAAAAAATAGTTAACGCTAATGTGAGTGTGTTTCTAATGTAGCGTCTATGGGAGGGACAGTACATCTAAATGTTTTTCCTGGGAATGCAAAAAAATCTATCTGTGGTACTCTCCCATTCACTGTTCTCTAAGTTAACCCAACTATGACGACTTCCACTGCTAAGAACCCTGGAAATGTGAAAAAGGTCCACTGATGTATTCTCCTGTGTTTGCGCAAGTTTATAAATTATTTGCCTTACAAATCTGATGAAATGGCAGACGCTGTGTTCCTAAATGAACATTACAATAAACCCAAACTCAAAGCAATATGCAGAGATGAAGTTTAAGACGCTTCTCGTGTGTAAATGATAACAGTTCATGTGGAGCAGCATTTACTGTGAATAGAGCCGCTCTGAGACGCACATGTGTAACCTAAATGCGTGCAAATAATTAAAGCGCATATATTAAACCTGCATCGCATACATTTATTTTATTGAATCGTACTGCTTGTAAATTCACAATAGCATTATACTTTATTATGATTTTAAATGTGTTTAATATAACATGCAGCCTTGGAAAATGGTCTAATAATGCATGTGTAAAGTGGATGATCATGTGTCGACGTGTTAAACAAATTTTTTAGACCTAGTAGGAAGTTATGAGTTCTGGAAGTTACAGTGTGTTTTCATAGTACAAGGAACTCTCATCCCAAAAGATCAAGAACAACACGATTCCTCATGACACAATATTTTACCTCTTTGAAGGAGGACTGTAAATATGTGAGCAAACTAGGAGAAAGATTAAAAATTGCTCCCAAAGTTTTGAATTGATTTCCAAAGCCTTGTGCCTAGAACATTCCACATGGTCTTTTAAAATTGGACAGCCAGTTGAGATTTTATACCATGAGTGATGTAAGCTTTAACAAAAGGTGGAAAGAGCTAAGCTCTGGGATGGGAAACTTAGGAGAAAGCAGTTAAAGATCAAGGAGAGCATGATGGAAGAGCCATTATTTCACAAGTAGCGAAAAAGGTAAAAAGACTAAAATGTCAAAAAGATTTGTCAAAAGATACATTTCTGAGCTCATAATGACGAAAAATGAGAATAAATGTTCTCCTAAGGTGGTACGGCGGCACATCTGCATGAACAAAAAATGGATGGACGTGCCGCATTAAAACACTTTCATATTTAATACTGGTCATTTTACTAATCTTTAAGCTATCCTATAGGGCAATACCGAGGAGCACTAAATCATTCAAAAGAGCATTAAATATCTCCTGTGCTCCACAAAGTTGACACAGAAGGTTACTTCTGAAAGCTTTCAACGTACACACGATATGACCGTCTGTAATTTATGCACGTTTGACTGAACGAAGCTTAAATCACGAGCTTTGCATTCTAACATGACTAAAATAAATGTCATTCATCAAACGGCTCAGAGTCAAGGCTCACGCAATAGCTAAAGGTTATTTTCAAAGCAGGTCGTGGCCTTGTCCTCGGTCAGTGTGGTTTGGTAATGATATGACATCAGTGTGTGTCCTTCAGTGTGAAAAACAACAAATAATGGCCTGAGGAATATCTAAAAACAAAAAAAGCATTCGATTGTGTGTTCGGATGACTTGATATGACCTCTCGGAAGGGTTGAAGCTCACCTGGATGCTGACTCTTTCGATGACGCAGGAAATAACGTGGAGAACTTGCATTTTGGTGTCGCATTCGTTGACCTGTTGCAACAGCTGGAACAACAGGCCGAATATGGACTCCAAGTACTAAAGAGGAATAAAAGAGTTGTACATGAAGACCTTTACCTTAACAAATGACGTCAAAAGTTCAAAATGTTTAAAACCAATCTTACTGGTAAGAACTGCTCGGTTCTGAACTCGAAGTCATCCACGGGTAAGGCTGAGTTAAGTGTAATGACTGCAGGTGAAAAGCAGTGACCTCTTAAATACACACGATTATCTGACATGCAGATGAATGAGGATGAGAGTGATTAAAGTAATCATATGACGCCATGCAACAAGCGAGTGTTGTTGAAAGGCTATGGGTTAATTTGGCAAACTAATTACAAGAGTGCTTAAATACATCCAATTAAAGCTGACAAATGACCAGCCTTGTGTAAAGTCTGTAAACTACAACGGGCTTAGTATCGCTCAGAGGAAAGGATATCCAGCTTTAGAGTCGTGGCTGTTTCGATGCGAACCTGAAACAGAGAAAAATTACATTATTATACAAAAATTAATAAAGCATGATCTGAGCTGTGAAGTATGAAATTTTAATGCTGAAGTGTGTCGTTTCCACGCCAGTAGTGGCACCAAATGAAATGGAAATAATGATTCAGATTCCACACCTGCAATTCTAAGAATTTTTCCACTGGTTCATCATTACTGGGTTTTTAAAATAATTGTACGTCAAGAACATTAATATTAATTAACTCTACCATGAATCTAGTCATAGAAAAGGAATTTTTACTGTATAACGCAGAATGTCACGAAGTTCACCAAATTTTGGACGAATAAATTAAAAGTAGGTCAGCACACTTAAATCAAAATGCAATATGGGCTAGTGTCTGAATATTAAACAGCAAAGAGACTATTTAAATATGAATTTTGCATGTTCTGTGTGAAGCACACGTGACACTTGTGGTGTTTTCAGCCTCTGCTGAATACTTTTCATATACTAACAGAAACGTAAATGTCTTTACAGCAACCCGTCCAAATAAAAGTTTAGCTTAACTTGAAGAAAGTGTGACAGAAATATATTACTTAATGTAATTATAGTACTACTACTACTCTCACTCTCCTTCGGCTTGCTCAGTTTTATCAGGGGTCACCACAGCGGAGTGATCCGCACAGCCGGTCTGGCACAGAATTTTGTAAAAAAAATCATATTTCAAACATATTTCAAAGGGACTTTAAAAAATGTATTTTTGTTAATCTTTTAATGCATTGCTGTTAAATTGCATTATTTTTATGATTTAAATGAATTAGACATGCTTTTTAATTGATAAAATGTAATTTAACCATTAAAACAGTGTCTAAAAAAATTTAAATGGAAAAAACTGAATCCAGAAAAATGTAAGTAAATTTAATTGGAATGGAACACAATAATATGTAATATATTACCATATTATGTAATTTAACTATTAAAACAAAGTCTAGAAAAATGAAAATGGAAAAAAACTAAATCCAGAAAAATTTTAATGGAAAAAACTGAATTTGGAAAAAAAAAAATGGAATGTAAAATAAAAAAAAAATACAATTAATTTCAGAGGGCCTACACCATAGGAACGCAAATGTTTTTTTTTTTTTTTAAGAAATTCATTTAATACTTTAATTTCATCAACACTTTCAATTCAAAGAATTTGGAAAAAATAACATTCTCACAAAAAATATTAAGCAGCACAACTCATTTCAACCCTGATAAGAAGAAATGTTTCTTGAGCAGGAAATTAGCATATTAAAATGATTTCTTCAAAGTAATTAAAAAAGTAATTTGTGAAATGTAATTTTTAAATACTTAAAAATGTAATATTTGTTAAACTTTTAATACATTGCTTCATATACTAACTTCATAAACTCTTTATGATTTCAATGAATTAGACATGCTTTTTAATTAATTAAAACGTAAATCAACTACTAAAAGTCTGGAAAAATTAAAATAATAAAAAAAAAACTGAATTTGGAACAAAAAATAAAATTAATTTGGGAAAAAATAAAACAAATTTTATAGCAACTCAAGTGTTTGCATACACTAATGTTGTTTTGTTTTTGAAAAAAATTCTTTCTATACTTTAATTTTATCGATACTTTCAATTCAACACAGAAAAAATCTTGGAAAAATCTGTGTTTTCACAAAAAATATTAAGCAGCACAACTCACGATAAGAAATGTTTTTGAGCAGGAAATCAGCATATCATAAATATTATAATATTAAATATTATATTATAATATTTCACAATATTACTGTTTTTATTGTATTTATATTGTAATTAATCAAGTTAAAGCAGCCATAGCGATAAGAGACTTTTCAAAAAATCTGTCACTGTATATCAAGTAGGTAGTCCCACCACAAACCTAGGTGGTCTGCCAACCTCTGGCTTGACCATAGTACACTGCAGCACACTTCAGGAAGTCTGCGTACAGGTGGCTTACTTCTAGTTTTTTTCTGCACATTAAACTGGGCTAGGAAAAACTATTTTACACGCTTCACCTCCAAAGAACTCTTTCAAAGGACAGCCATTAATTTCACCTTAAATCAGTGTGGTACATGTTGACAAGAGACCTCTAAGCCTACTCAAGTTTCCTCGACATATAAATCTTGAGAGTTAGCCTGTAACCAAAACAAAATTAACATCATTAAAAGGTCGTGCCGGTATGGGATAACGGAGGAGCCTGAGGGTGTTAGTAAGGATCGCATAAAGAGTACGACTCAAGCAGGTGGCTAATGACAGACCCCGCCACCCTCTCACAATGATGTATTACACCGGCTGATGGGACAGCATGCTGCGCTCCACAAACAGGTTTATAACGAGCTATAGCTGCAGATGATGAAATTTCCCCAACACATCAAACTTAATGATCAAGCAATTTTCTGAGTAATAGCCAAGAGCCTAGAGCAATGCATTTATTAAGTAGTTAACTGACATAGAGCCAAGACATTTTGGTCTGATTCATCTTCCAACAGTTCTTTCATTAAAAGTCTGTTTACAACTGACAGCTGCTTTGTTGCATCACCAACCGTCGCTGTCGTTCACGTTAATGGAAATGCTGGAAACTCTCAATTTCGATTACTTTGTTGTTGCATATACTAAAGAAATACCAGCATGTCAAATTACGGATACTAGCCAAGGCTCTACAGTGCGACCATTTGCGACTGAAGACTACTGTGTGTGACTATAAAAAAACATTTATGCGCGACTGACTTAATCAGCATATTTGTGTTTGTATCACAGACATATCTCACGAATCCTTTCATAAACAAAGTGTAGAGAGAGTGTAAATTAGAGATTCATTGTGCAGTGTAGAGAGCTTCATTGATTATAATGGAACTTCGTGAGATCGCGATGAACTAAGATGAGTGACAGCTTTTAACGATATTTAAGAGAGTTTGTAAATGAAATATTGATTTAATACAAGTCAAATAAACAAGAAGTTAATATTAAGTGACTTACATTGTTTGACTATAACAGTACTGCCTAATTTTGCTCTTTTTCATCGTCAAAAATAGCTTGAAACAAGTCAACTAAGCCGCTGCGCATCTCCATTTAAACTCAGCGGTGATTAATTTACGAATGAACGTGCGTTTTTAAACAAATCTAGTGAGCTAATGATTCAATTTCCCATTCATAAAGAGAGTCACTTGGTTTATTCCTAAACTAATCAGCCGTTTGAATGATTCAGTAATTAAATCAGTAAATAAAATGGCAGCTTGTGTCATTTTTAAAGTATCTTCTCAGTTATTTAAATCATTTAATATTTCCGTATTCAAAATTTTGTTGCGTTTATGAATTTGATTGCACTCATACCACCTTTGAGCCACATTAAAAATAT
>JAHKKF010520614.1:0-18674 GCA_019740295.1 Labeo calbasu | reverse complement strand
GTCACACAGGCCTCCTCCAGAGCTTTAATGAGGGGTATAACATTGGGTCGAAGATCATAAACTTTGAAGGAAGGTACTTTATTAATTGGAGCAGTTTCTCATTGCATTAGTCCAATACCTAGACTGCCCAATACTTAATCTGTCTAAAAATGTGAGTATATGATCTGTGTTGTAAGGACCTGTTTTGGTATGCCAGCCCATTCTGCGTGATTGCAGCTTTTATTGTGATGTTACGACCATGTTGGCCGGGGACATTCAAAATAGCTCTGTCCCTATTCCTCTTCCTCTTACTGCAACACTGCCTTTCAGTTTTGTTGACGACAAAAATTCACCTGTTGCCTTTTTATAGTTCTTACACCTTGATTGTTGAGTTTATAGTTAAGCGCCTAAGTGTTTGCACACCAGATGGCCATGTTTGATCGATTGGTTCATATGTGTAGTATTTTGGAAAGCAGTGCCATAAAATGGCAAAGAAGTGACGTTATGTTAGATTTCTGAATATAATGTAGAAAAGTGTGTTTAGTGTATTGCAAAACAATGCGTGTAGTGTGAGGCTGAGAATGTGCTTATCTTGTGAACTGTTGTCTTTATTATAATGCTTGTTGTACATAACTGTAATATTAATAATTTTCTATGCTTATTAGGCTAAGTATGATTAGCAAAGTCTACACAAAATGTGCTATTTTAAGCCTCAAACGTCTCATTAGCATTTCCAAGCTATTATTAGTTCATTCATTTACTTTGGTAAAGTTTCTCCCTACAGCATGACTATTCCAACATGTCGATTTTTTTCTAAATCAAAAACCACAATGTTTACACAACACTTAAAATAAAAGTTTCCATCTTATCTCATGCAAGCACTGAGTCAAGATAAATTCGAGTTAAATGAGGTTTATTTTTGTTGTCTTTATTTTAGTCTAGTGTGAAAAAAGAATGAAACAGTTCCTCTGGAAGCATGGTGTGACATTTGTGTAACTGTTGCCATAAACAAATGTTTTGGGGGATGTATTTGCATGTTCTGTACCACAGAGTTCATGATGGAACTATCTGTCAGAGGCTGGAGAGAGGAACAAATCCCGTATAAACCAACAAATGAGCACATAAATAAATACTTAAGACAGTATATTCCAAAATCTGTCAGGTAGCTGATATTTTCCGGCACTCCAACATTATTCATGGCACTTTGTACATCTTTCAGGTCTAATCTATTGAAATCTAGCTCTGGATGAGGCAGATCATTTTACAGCATTTGTGTTAGTATTAGTAATTTAAGGTGGACCACGATAGGAGGCTTTCAGAATTGTGTAAATGACTGATTAAGATAATTGTTTGAATAATTAAGATCGCATTTGCAACCTTTTGGATTTTAGTGTTACACAACCAAATTAGACTATTCATTCAGTACAAAAAAAATAAAAATAACACACCAATGAACGACTATACTAAATGACGATGAAATATGAATAATGAATTAAGAATACTAAATTGCAATTTGTATAAAAATTGATCGCTATGTTCAATAGAAACAAATACGTGAAAATGAACAATAAAAAAAATAATTTTAACAACTGGGCTCTATATACTCTTTTTAAATATGGTTGTTTCAATTGAGCAGAATTACACATTGAGTAAACCTAATATGACATTGTCTCACTTAAAGAGCAGGCACCACATAAAAAGCTCCACTTCATTCTTATTAAACCTTTTAAAAATAAAGGTGAGCTGCTTATATTTTATAGTCAGAAGTACTGCTATTCGTTTCGTTGTTGCACTTCAAACAAAAAAACTGCTGTAAGTTTATATAGTGATGATCTCCATTAGCTCCGCCCACTCGCCCAGCGCTTTGAGTGACATTTACTATGAGGCTGCAGGTGAAATTATCCAGCTTGTCTTGCGAGTTCTTGCCACAGAGTTCAGTTGTTTGAAACGCTGTCGTCTTCAAGTAATCCAGAATGGAACGGTCAAATTAGACCCCCGGAAGTTATCTTCAACAGGTAAACCACTTTACTTACTATTTAAAGAAGACGACTATGTATGAAACTTTGTGTTTAGCATGTAAACACTTCAGAGACGAACTTCTTGACGAAACTCGGCGTCCGATGAACCGTCATACGTAGGAAACTAAACCGTATCAGGGTTGTTGTTATATGTATAATACGTTCAAAACAAGTTAAAGTTGTTTTGTTTTTCGACTTGGAGAATAGAATGTGTACACTACTTGACTTTTAATCAGTGTAGAAGTAGGTTCGTATCTTCTCAATGCGTGCATAAATGAAGTATGTTAAACTGATGCAAGAACCGATGAATTAGTGCGATTAGATTATCTTCTTGGCAGAAAGACAAAAAAGATATTTTGACTGTCATCTTACTCATAAAATCCATCGTCCTCTCCATTTATTAGTCACCCATCCTCGCTTACAGTCCTAATAACCAACTAATAGGATGTAATGAGTTTAATCTTGCATTCAACATGGGCTATAAACTGAATGTCTGATGCTATAGCAAAATGACTGATGGAAACTAACAAGTGTGCATGCTGTGCGCACTCAGTGAAAAGTCTGGCAGTGCAATGATCTTGTGCTATCACATTAATCTGACACCATTAATCCAGTTGTGGAGGTATTTATTTAGTGCACAATGTAATTGTTTTGTCAACCCCGATCTGTCTCTTTCTTCTGCATGCTCCAAATATCAACTTGTTGCATTTGAACTGTTCATGGGATTTGGTGCATTGTTGTTCTCTGCCATCAGATATTTTTGTGTTATTTAACACCATTATTCGCAATCACTAATGCAGTTAATGTAAATGTAGTTGTAGCAATTGCGGTTGTCCTAATGAGGCACACCCTGTCTGTCCCCGTCCGTCCTTCTTGTGAGATGTATGTAGATGTCATGTGATCGTTAAATGGGATAGACAAGGTATGTTCAACAGCTATTCTGACCTAATATTTGCCTAACAAATTGAACCACATGTCATGGCATGCTTACTCTTATAATGACTAGAGCTTTAGGAGAGTCCTCCTAAAACTTGGAAAGCTTCTCTTTTGAATACAGCTTGCTTTACAGGAATAGTAGGTGTGTGGGATGCCCCACTAGGATTGGTGTACCTCGGGCCTTGCAAGTTTCATGATGTTCTGCAAAAACAACTATGGAAACTCATGGAATTTAGACTGTTGCAGATCAGCAAACATAACGCCTTATCAATGTAATCACTATTTTGGATTTGACATATTTATGAGTGAATGCATTTGTAAATGAGATTTGAATGCAGAAATTATGTGAGAGTGATAAATAATTCAGTGATTTATAATCAGTGCCATATTTATTTCATAACATGTTTTAATTATCGACATCATGTCGTTAGTAGAGGTTGACCGATATTGGATTTTAAAGATACCGATAACTAGGTTGGATCACATTGGCCGATACCGATTAATCGACCAATAGTTTTTAAAATGGATACTGAACGGAAAATAAATAATGCTCTACTATTTAAAAAAAATAGCATACTGAACCTATGAAAATGAATACAAATATTAATATTAATTATATATTGATCATTACAGTTCATTGTTCATTAATGTTAACAAAAGCAACTAAAATTTCTTAAAATATATCAGTAAATGCTGAAATTAACACACTCTAACAAGGAACAATACTTCTATTCTAAAGCTTTTATCAATCCTAATGTTACAAATGGACTCGTATTGTAAAGTGTTACCATTACATCATCAATCAAACTAAAGATGGCCATCTTTAAATATCTACACAAAGGCCACAGTATTGAAATTGCATACATATGGATATTGTGTACTTTCACAATTTAACTGCTTCTATTCTAGAACATTTGTGGTTATCTAATCAAAATATAAAAATATGTTAGTCACACAACGGGCAAAAGTGCAGCGCCGTGTCTAGAAGAACTCGCAGTTATCCGGTATCACACACGCTGGACGCGTCGTGTTCAATTCAAGTGGCGGTCTACAAGACTTTATTTGTTCACCAAACGGGCAAAAGTATACTGCTGTTCTTTCTCCACTAATGCAGCATCTAGTCAACAAATTCATCGCTTAGTAATGACATGAAAACATGCACTACAGTATACTGTGCACACCGTTTTGTTGTCGATGTTTTAAATACGCCTTTGAAGCGTCCCGCTCTGTGCAGTGCGCAGTGTCACGTGTCTAAACAAAGGGCACGTGCTGTCAGTGATTTTCGCCACTAGTGGCCACTCTCGTGCTGTATAACAAAGACTATAGGGACTTTAATGTATAATGACGACCTTCTCAGCCGCTCCAGCAACAGACCCAACCTGGAAAAAACTATCAGCATGGATTTTTGCCGATAACCAATAGTTCCAATCAACTATCGGTGCCGATTAATCGGCAAAACCGATACATCCATCGACCTCTAGTCGTTGGCATGATATAATATATTTGGGTTGGTTATTCACACAATTGAAAGTGTGATAATTGGTTTGGGACAAGGAAAATCTTAAAGAAAAACATTGCATGAATCATTACTACTAAGTATTTTAATTAATAGAAAATAATTGGAAACACATCTGCATTATATTCTGTAACAGTTACGGTTATTTTTATTTTTATAAATAAAATGCATTTGTCTGAAGTTCATAACAAATCACAGATTGTCAAGTTTGAAACAAAACCAGAGAGTTTATTTTAAAAGTCATATATAACATGGTCAAAATTTATAGGGCTCACAAAAAAATATCACTTAAAGTGATAATATTCAAAATATGGGTGTTAAAAAAAATGCTGTATCTCAAATATCTGTTGTTGAATGTATCACTGAAAAAATTACTTGATAAAATCTAACAATTTGCACTAACACATTTTAAGTAAATTTTACTGCTACTTCTCTGTACAGTTTACCTGTTATTGTTTAGTAAAGTCTGCTTATCAAAGTTAAGTCAGTTTAACAAAGAAAATAAGTACCTTTAGCTTGGCCATAAAAGTGTAGAAGTTGAGTAAGAAGTTTGACTAAGTAAAAGTTGAGTAACGTTTACTTAGTCAAAGCTTATTGGCAAAACTTTTTATTCTACTCAATATAGCAGAGAATTAAACCATGCTTTTAAAGGGTATGTGTTACTCATGTGTTACTCAGAAACATCTAAGTGAATAATACAATAGATGTTATGTAGAGACACCACATCTACATAATGAGTAATGCAGTACTTACCTGAACACAGGGATTTTAATTCTTTGTACACAATACACGATGACAGTAACATTCTGTGGATCATTTCTGAGTATGAATATGTCATAGAAGTAGAAAGTAAAAAATGAACTCCAGATGTAGTCAAGTGAACTTGACAGTTCAGTTAACTTACAATTTAATTTGCTTAATAATTTTAAGGAAACAGGTTTCCTCAGTTTTTTTTTTTAAGTTAAGTCAGCTTATCACTTTTTACAGTGTAGCAATGATAAAACTGCAAATACAGCTGGAAAACAGCAAAAAAAACCCCCACCTTATTAATTATTCATATCCCAATGCATCATGGGAGACACCAGTTTCAGAAAAGTTGAGTAGATTTTACTAATTTTATAATATCGATATTTACGCTTTAATTCTTGCAGGTGAGTACTACTATAGAATTTACCTTGTTTTGTTTTTTTTGGAGTATTGCTTGATCTAACTTTTTCATGTAGAAATTACATTTATTTTTCTGTAGTATTAATTCACCAAAGAATCAAGCCAACATAAACAAACACTCCAAAATTTGAAGCAACAAATATTAAATGTGTTCTATCAGTGTGTTTAAAGTACATTTTGCATTTTTGCATGCACTGTTTATAGCAACATTTATATATGTTCTTATTCATTTTTAGGTTATAGCCATAATTGTTCATATTGACAATTTCAAATACTTTGATTGAATTATTTGATCTGCATTATGTACTTAATATTGTCTAAAGTAATTCCCTCCATTCATACATTCTAGGGGCAAATATTGCCCAGTAATTAAAGAGTTAATTTCTGATACGGCAATATCTCACTTTAAAAATGAAAAATTACCGGAGGCCTCAAACAGCCACACTGAAGAAGTTATGCTAGAGCAAGTTCAACATGCATAGAGAAAAAAAATACTTATTGAACACACACACATTTAGTTTATTTATTGTTTCTTTGTTTGTTTTATTTATTTATTTATTCCACTTCTATTTATTAATTTCAAGTGTTTGTGGTTTTGTGATGTGGAAACCTTCTGATTTTTTTGATGAATGGCAGTTCTTTGAAGAACTTACAAAATGGAACCTTTTACAGTTTTTTTTAACTGCTTACACACAAAATCTTTACTTGTCACACAATTTCTGAAACCTGACACTCAAATTCCAGAAGCACACACCAAATCTGCAAAACCATACACTAATTCTCAGCCTTTGACTCAGTTTTCAATTTTTTCAATTTTTGTGTGTTGTGTTTTGCAACACTTTTTGCAAAACACAACACACAATTCTCTATGTAACACAAAAAAATCTAACAGGAAGTATCTTTATTTCCTTTTTCAAACACAACCATTTAAAATGCCACACTAATTCACCAGTGCATATATATATATATATATATATATCACAATGATGTTGTAATGTGTCATTGTAACTATGTAACTGTGAATCCTATCGAGTCTCTTTCAATCAATATCCCAGTAATGTGTAAATTTGTACTTTTGAAATGGATATGTGGCATACATACGAAGTGCATCCTTCTGCATTTCAATACAGCAACTGTCATAAAAAAAAAAGTTTGTTTTCAGTCTTGCTTTCGTGTTTACCTTGAATTTACCAACATCTCTCATGCCAATTACTTTCAGTCTTGTACAGAAATATACATAGGAGCTCATGAAACAAGAGCTTTAGGTTTTGAATAACTGTGTATAACATATCCAAAAATATAATATTATGGCAAAGGTGTTTGCAACATAAGACAGATGTTTGCTTTTGAGATGTGTGTGTGATATTTTGAATGCAGTGCTTCATTTTGCAAGAGATGTGAGGCATTTTCCATTTTGTGTGTGCAATTCTTGGATTTGTGTGTACAGTTTTGAAAATGAGAGGCAAATATTTGAAAATGTGTGTAGTTGAAAAAAACTGTAATTCATCACAAGTACACTACAGTCTGTCTAACCATAACCCTAACCCTTATCATAAGAGACAGGTTTCAAATATATATTTTAAAGTTATATTTAAGGGACCTTCAATGTGTCTAAGTACGGTCTATAATAAAGTACGTACATAAAAAAGAGTTTTACTATATAAAGTCTAATCTGAAAAATGTAAAACATTATTACGCCATATGCATTATGAATGTGAGGCTTTCTAAAAATGCTATTTTATGAAGAACTGACAAGGCAAAACATTCAGACAATCTTCTGTTGTATTTAGGACATTTGCTTTTCCTGGTTAAACAAGGAGTGTTTCACTAGGTGTTCAAACTATGTATAAATCTTAAAGTGTAGTGTCATGTGTCTTAATATCTGTGTCAAAATATGTTTAACCTTTAACACAAATATGCCCCGTATTGACTTTTATTAAAAATGTGTAATGTCATAAAACAAGTTTAAACATTTAAAACTTAAATGTTCATAAACTTTGCAAACAGAGATAAATGTCCTGAACAATATGAGGACCTCAGCTCAGAAACCCAAATAGTGTGTGAGCACAGATTTTTATAGTCCACAAATACACATGAAAAACATGCCATGTCAACCACACGCTCCACCTGACTAGGGCAGAGTAGAAAGCTCCTGTTTCTGCATTGTGAATGTCATCAGATTGGCTCTTAGGATCATGTGCAAGGCATCGCCCCTTACAAAGGTTGAATTGTTAGTGTTTGCCGGGTTTTGTATCCGATTACAAGCAGATCCATTACAGCTGGAATGTGCAGACTCACACTTCAGCCCAAAACAATGGACTTCTTATGGTTCACTTGAAACAATTGCATATTTCTGTCATTGATCTGTCATTGCGTTTTACAGAAATCTCTGTGGCATGTGTACATTCTGTCATCAAGTTTAATTTGAAATGTGGTTTGTGATCTAAGGCTGGTGCCGCCGTCAGTAAGAATTCAGGAAGCGTGCTTTGACGACTCTTGATGTCTTATTCATTCCTTAGTTTATTTATTTGCTTATGTGTTTATTAATTAAACCAAGTCAGTTTTTGACAGTGAAAGGAGTTGGAATGGCACTGTCAGACACCTTCAACATTTCTCACATTATCACAGTTTATTTGCTAAAGTTTAAAAAATGGTAATAAAATATGACAAGAACTCAAGAGTTAAACTGTGTCAGAACAAATTCATCTTGATAATGTCAGATAACTTTGATAGAAAGGTGTGTAAAAAAACACGGTCAGGTCAAAGTGACAAATCAAATTTTTGGTCCCAAATTTTTATCAGTTTTATTTGAAGTCCACTGTATGAAGACTTTTGGGTATAATAAGTTACAGAATTTCACAGAAGTGCTTTAATTCCCGTTTTACAATAATAGTATGGAAATTTTATTTGTATGGTAATTAAAAGTGAAAAAATAAAATATTTAACTTGTGTGTAGATATACACTACTGTTCAAAAGTTTGGAGTTTTGCAGGTTAAATTTTGTAGTGTTTTTAAAATAACTCTTGTATTTGCTCCAAGGCTGCATTTATTTGATGAAAAAGCCTTTCAGTTGCCCTTCAGTTGTGTTGCTAAATATTTTTTTTATGGAAACCGTAATACATTTCTTTTTTAGGATTCTTTGAATGAATATACTCTAAAAAAATGCTTGGTTAAAAACAACCCACCACTGGGTAAAAAATGGACAAACCCAGCAACTGGGTTGTTCTGACCCAGCCTTCTAGGTAGATTTATTTAACTCAACTGTTGCTTAGAAATCGCTATATTCCTTGCTTAAAACGAACCCAAAATAGGTTGGAAATTAACATTTATTAATATGTTCAATAAATGAACATTTATTAATAAGTTGAATAAATAATAATTAAACATTTTGATCACCTTCAGTTACTAAAGTTTTTATTGTAAGGTCGAATTCTCACTATTAACAAACCATTAACTATGACTTTTATCTCTGTGAACTAATAATTTGCTGCTTATTAGTAGTTAGTAAGGTAGTTGTTCCGGCATGTAGAATATGGTGATGCAGAATAGGTGCTTTATAAGTACTAATAAATAGGCAATATGTTATGAATAGGCATGCTAATAAGCAACTAGTTAATTGTGAAAATGGTTCCCTATACTAAAGTGTTACCAACATTTTTTTAAATTGCTTATTCAGCTTTTGATTATTGCTGATGCCACTAGTAATTATGTGTCTGATTTTTAATTTACAACATACTTTGGGTTTCATTTTAAGCCAGCTATATAGTCATTTTGAAACAGAAGTTGAGTAATAATGTAACCCAACCGCTAGGTTGAGAGTGTTTTAAATGATTTTCATCTTTGCGTGAACTGTTCCTTTAAGGAAGTGACGCTCTATTATGTTTAAGCAATAAGACATGGCATGTCTCTGTTTTGTCTTACTAAACTGCTATATTTAGTTTTTTCATCAGCGCAGTGTTAGTTAGGTCAGAATACCCTTGACCCTAATGTTTAGATAGTAGAATTTCGGTCATTGTAAGCGAGGCCACACATCAGAACTGCTGGTAGCATGTTTCACTTTCACACAAAACATTTGGTGCAGTTCCCCTGAACTGGTAGCTTGGAGGAGCAGGGTTGCAGCCCATTGGCTGATGAGGCTCTTTGGTTTGTGGTTTTTTCTAAAATCGGATGGAGCCACAGGAGCACGTGGTAAGGGCTTCCGCTAGCTCGGGTTTTGCGCAGTTCTTCAACATGACTGAAAATCAATCAAGCAGGGTCCCACAGGGATAGTCAGCGTGTGGTGCAGAGCTAAACAACCTGTAGATGTAACATACAATTTCACTGTTCTCGGATGCTCAGTGAACTTGAAAAAATGTAAATATTAAGCACAAAATTGTAGCTCTTTGACTTGACTGCAACCAGCAGCAAAAATAAGACTTATTTGGAGTCTTATTTAGTTTTTTTTTTTTTTTCAGCAAGGATGCATTAAATTAATCAAATGATTTCTAACAAAATGTATATTTTTAAATTTGTTTTAAAAAAAATGTATTACAGCTTCCACAAAAAATATTAAGCAGCGAAGCTGCAATACAAATGTTTCTTGAGTAGCAAATATTAGAATATTAGAATGATTTCTGATCATGTGACACAGATTGGAGTAATGATGCTGAAAATTCACCAATTTTTCATCACAGGAATCAATTACATTTTAAAAATACATTCAAATGAAAACAGATGTTTTCAGTTTTTGGTCAAATAAATGCAGCTTAAATGAGTATTAAAAAATCTAACCAAAACCATATGTGCCTTGGATCACGAAAACCAGTCATTTGAAATTGAGATTTGTACATCATTATCTGAATAAATAAGCTTTCCATTTATGTTTGGTTTGTTAGGATAGGACGAGATACAACTATTTGAAAATCAGGAATCTGAGGGTTGAAAAAATCTAAATAAAAATTGTCCAAATGAAGGTCTTATCAATGCATATTACCAATCAGAAATTAGGTCTAGATATATTTACAATAGGAAATTAGCAAAATATATTCATGGAACATGATCTTTACTTAATATCCTAAAGATTTTTGGCATAAAAGAAAGATCAATAATTTTGACCCATATAATGTATGTAATGTTGGCTATTGCTGCAAATATACCCGTGCCACTTATGACTGGTCTTGTGGTCCAGGGTCAAATATGTGGTTTGAAATCCACTTCAAATCAGAATTGTATTCAATGTGCCTCAGTCTCAGTGGTCATATCAGATTCCAGGTATTTTTTCATTGTTCAAAATGTGACGCAAATGTAACATAATGCAAAGTGCATTGTATATTTACAAACCATACAAATTCATGCAATTTCACTCAGTTCCCCCATGTTGGAAAATTCATAGTGAATAAGTTGACTTCAGCCCAAAACAATTACATTAAATTAAATTATTGTATTATTATCATCATCATTATTATTATTATTATTATTATTTCCAGTTATCCATCTCTTTCCACACTTTGATGTTGTATGAGGAAGTCTATTGGCACTTAGACGTCAGCGTAGGTGCATTATATGTACTGTATATTGACTTACTCTGGTAAGTGGAAGTTGATCTCCTGATAATTAGAATTTAAATATACTTCAAAAATGAGTATCACTTCTGCTGTGCAACATTAAATGTGTTCCCAACATTTCTCCTTTTATGAGGCCGAGTTAAACACCTGCTAATGAAATGAGGAAGTGAAGAGCGCTCTCTTACTCACTAACTCCAAAATAAGTCAAGAGGAAATCTGGTCAAGGTATAAGACGGGGGTGGGGGTGGACTGCGTGTTTGTGTGTCTGTCAGGGAGAATCGCTCTACGTGATGCTTAATTTTTGACTCGGCTGAGTCACGTCCTGACCTGAACGTAAAGACATTATATCGCTATTAATCATTGTGCCAAAATGTAAGGGGAGAAACCCGTAGCTTCCCAAACAAGAGATGTTGATCTCGTAAAGGGGGGGGGGGCGTTTTCGTTGTAGGTGAATGCACTCCCCCTCATTTGGTTTCAAAACTTTACTCNAAAATGTAAGGGGAGAAACCCGTAGCTTCCCAAACAAGAGATGTTGATCTCGTAAAGGGGGGGGGGGGGCGTTTTCGTTGTAGGTGAATGCACTCCCCCTCATTTGGTTTCAAAACTTTACTCTCACAGTAGCTCCTACGCATTTCTCTGATTTCCAAAAATGAAAAGCTGTTTTTGCTTTTTTTAAACAACAATGGAAGCTAATATTAGATGCATGACAGGATGACATGTCTTCATCCCTCCCACATCAGATTGACTGCATATTGTACTTAAAAATGGCAAACGGTGGCTAAAATCTGCAGTTCTTCCTTCCTTTTAACCGAAAACCCACTGATGTCTGATCAAATGTCTACTGTCTGGTAAAGATGGGGAAGTGAGGCCATTGCGATGGGTTTGCGCTCACGTATGCAGCTGTTCCAGGGCCTGGGGGGCAGAAGCGAAAGGGCAGATATAGGAATGGAGTTTGGAATAATAGATACACAGGGATATGCAAAAGCATGTGTGGGCTTATCAGTAGTAATGGTTTGATTTCGTTTGCAAAGGCCATGGAGCGTTGGAGAACAATGCTGGTATTATACAGCCGAAGGGTGCCGATTGCACCTTCAGCGCGTCCGTTGGCCGCAGAATGTATGCAAAGAAATTTGTCATGCAGAGCCTTGTGTTAATACATTGCTGCACATTAATTTACATTTATGTCTCACAGAAAATTAGGGAAAAAAGAGGTTATGAGCATGCTGGAACTTTTCTCTCTCTCTCTCTTTTTTTTTTTGGTCAGGAATAAATTGGCTCAAAAGCCAGTATAAAAAGACACATTGTATTGTCTCTTCAAAGTAGGTGAGACATCAAAGTGTTCTCCTAAGAGAAAGTCTCATCATTTAACGGTTTCATTGTGATTTGGCTTCTTCCAAAGAATGGAACTGTAGTGACTGTGTCAGGAATTTTTTAAGAATTTATTGCATTTCCGCCATCAGATAATGAACCGTGTGACAAGTGTGGACTTGTAAAAATCATAAAAGGTTTACTTTACATCCAACGGAGCATTTCTGAAGCATCGTTGGACACTGAATATGTTACATTTAAAATATATTTTAAAAAGAAAGTGTAAAGCACAACTCGGTCTCATGACAAAACCGTACCTGTGGGAACTTTTTCGTGAGACACAAAATACGTACCAATAAGTACATATCACTGCAGTTTCTAACAGAAATGAAAACTAGAGGTGGTAAAACAGCGAGCGCTTGTAATCGTTTTCGTACACCGTTATGATTACAGCTCCATATGTTTCGCTTTCCAGTGTTCTGACAAAAAATGCTATCTATCAGACTATGCCACCAACACTGTATTTTTAATACAGTAAGGGTAGGTTTAAGGTTGGGGAAGGTGTGGACACAAATGGACACAATACAACACAGAATGGACACAACACAGGACGTAACAATCTTGCTCGGCACTCAGGTGGCATGGAATTAGACTTAGGATGCGGAAACCTTGGGTACAAATCCTGTGAAAAACATGACTCACAAATTATTTCCAGTTATCCATCTCTCTTTCCGCACTAACAGCGACTCTGATGTTGTATGAAGAGGTCTATTGGCACTTAGACGTCAGTGTAGGTACATTATATGTGCTGTATATTCCTGTGAAAAACATGACTCACGAAAGAGCTGAAAGATGAGAGATTGAAAAACAAGCTAAAACGTCATGATTGCTTATGCTTTTGTTCATATACTATCGGGTAGATTTAGGTGTAGAGCAGATGGTACGTTATTTTTAAAACGTCAAATAAATTAAAGTTTCTACCTATTAAATTGTATTTTATTAATGTCTGCACCTACCCTAACCGTAAACCTACCCCTTACAATAATAACTGTAATAATTGTACAGTACATCTGTACACTACCAAGCCTTTACCATAAAACGCACCATATGTGCGTTCATCTGTTCCGGGGGGGAAAAATTCACTACCCGGTGGACATTTCTGTTGGAAACTGCAGTAGTATGTACTGTACTGTACTTATTGGTATGTATTTCGGGTCTCGTGAAAAAGTTCCTCAGGTACGTTTTACCGTTTTCGAATCCATTCAGCCGATCTCCGGGTCTGGCGGTAGCACTTTTAGCATAGCTTAGCGTAGATCATTGAATCTGATTAGACCGATAGCATCTTGTTCAAAAATGACCATATATAATAAAGATGTTTTTCCTATTTAAAACTTGACTCTTCTGTAGGTACATCATGTACTAAGACTGACGGAAAATGAAAACTTGCGACTTTCTAGGTCAATATGGCTAGGAACTATACTCTCATTCCGGAGCAATGATATTACGCAGTGCCTGAAAGTAACCGGCACTAAGTTTGTGTAGATGCAGAGTTGCAGCCGGCAGAGTTAACGGCTGCGTAATATCATTGTGCCTGCTGCATGGCAGTAAAGTTCCTTGATTATTACGCCATAATGAGAGTATAGTTCCTAGCCATATCGACCTAGAAAGTCGCAACTTTTCATTTTTCGTCCGTCTTTGTACACAATGTAACTACAGAAGAGTCATGTTTTAAATAGGAAAAATATCGAAACTCTTTGGTCATTTTTGAGCGAGATGCTAGCGGTCTAATTGGATTCAATGATCTATGCTAAGCTATGCTAAAAGTGTTACCGCCAGACCCGGCGATCGGCTGAATGGATTTGAAAGTGGTAAAAGTCAACTGTTTAACTCTAAATGCAACTGTAATGTTTCAACATAGTATTCTTACTGTATTTTTAAACAATTAAATGCAATCTTAGAGTCTTACTGATCCAAAATAGCCGTAATGTATAGTACGTGAAGCATTAATTGGTGAATATTTACTAACAACGTGTCAGTCAGCTTTGAGCTCCAGACTAGATTTAGCAGCATTAAAGTGGGTGAATTTTTATTTGTTACTGTATTTTGGTGGATGCTAGGCAGTTGCTACGTTGCTCTTCATGTTGCAATCGAGTGTCAATCTGTCCAAGAGCTGTTAATACAGGTTACGTTCCTCTGTTGTTTCCTCTGGGTTTTTTTTGCAATGTTCTGTGCAGTTCACACGGAAATGAAAATTCAGTCAAAATTTACACACCCTAATGCCATTCCAAACCCGAATGACTTACCTCTGTGAAACAAGGAAAAAAAAATATTTTGAAGAAATATCACCAAGCAGTTTTGGTGAACATTAACCACCATTGTATGAACTCCGTGAACTGTCCCTTTAAGATACACACAGATTAATGTTCTCTAAGCTGTTAATTACATGAATAAACCCATGAATATATAAATCTAGTATGAAATTAGCAGCACGCAACTTCATGCATGCAAGTATTCATTTGATTCCAGGATTTTTTGTGCCAAACTGACTTATATATAGCCTATATGAGCATTTTATCTGCCATCTGCAGCCTTGCTCTCGGTATTCATAACTTTCGACCATTAATCACGGTGCTGCAATCTGTGATCCAGGTACACAGTAGATTCGCACGCGTATGTGCTGCAGCCATCAGATATATTCAGAAGACCATCAGCTCAGTTCAGCACTAGTGGATACGAACTGTCCTCTGTGCTTTCGCTTCTGTCATGTGCTGTGACATTCTCACAGCTACTGTCCACAAGGTTTAAAAAAAGATATGGTTTGTTTCACCCCTCTGAAATGAGGCAGTGTGTGATTGCACACGGAAACATGATGCTTGCCGCAGGACACAAATGTGTCATTAAGGTGGCACAGAGCCGCCACAGCTGCAGGTCACTCTTGCGTGAATTGTTTTGTATGGTTGACATTATAGTGGAGATATTTAAAGACAATAAATTGGTATCAAAGGTAGTGGTGTGAAAGTGTTTTCACAATTGTGGAAACATTGATCATTGTAACTTAATAATGATACATTTGGAAGTGTCAGTGACAGTTTAGTAACATGTTTCTTTGTATTGTATGAATCTGTCATAACAAGAACTTTATTTTGCATGTAAGTAAACCATAATCAACAAAAGCCAACATGAAACCCAGGTTGCAACTGAAAAAATATAGTGCGCTAAGGGATAGAAGTGCACTGTGCTAAATGAATTGCACTGTTGTTTAACATACCAATTCAGCTGACAAAATATCAGATTTTTTAGTAGACAAAAATGACATGAAACAATATTAAAAACTTAAAAATGATGTGGGATTTACATAAAATAATCTATTCCTAACAGCCTAATTTTCATCTGTGTAAAATTCATAATTTTAGAATGGCTGCATGATTTGGGGGGGAAAAAAGTGATTAAAATGTAATAAATAAAATTATGGGGGGAAAATCCAGGTTTTCTGTGCTTGTTTGTAAGGTTCAAAGTTGGCCAAAATGTACATTTTATTTAAAAAGTATTATTATTATTATTATTATTATTATTAAATAAAATATTAACTAAAGCATCAGTTTTCTGTTTATTTGTGCCAAAATTTTGTCATTATACTTTAATGTGACTGACTAATAATAATAATAATTATTATTATTACATAAAATATTAACTAAATTATAAGTTTTTGTGCTTGTTTGTAGGGTTCAAAATGTGGCGAAAATGTACATTTAATTATTTTTATTTTTATTATTATTATTAATAAACAAAACATTAACTAAAATATCATTTTTTTGTGCTTGTTTGTAGGGTTAAAAACTCTTATTATTCTTAAATATTAAGTGTCATTTTTTTCAAATATTTCACAGTAAAACAAGTAAGTATTTAAGTCTTTTCTTTTTTTTTTTCTTTCTCATTATGAGTTTGGTTGCATTGTTGCTTTTCCAAATGCATGTTATAAGCAACCAAAAACATTTCATCACAGCCTTGGTTTTATTTTATATCATTGTAAAACTTGGTTTTATTTTGATTAATCATGCAGTCCTATTTATATTTTTTTTTAGTGTTCAGTGTTATATTTTATTTGTAAAAATAGACAATAAATCACTCACGTTAGACCATAAAACTGCTTGAAGGAAGTAAGTACGGTTCGTTTTGATCCATTTATCATTTTTGAATGGATATCTTTGTGCATGCAATGACAAGTTTTTTTTTTTTTTAATCTGATGTGCTGTCAATGCAATGGGTGTGAAAGGAGTGTCGAAACGTAGTCTAAAACTTTATTCTCTCTCTTTCTCTTCTCAGAGGCCTCTGCAGAAATGGAGAACGGAGGCTCAATGAACTTGCTAGACTACGGGGAGGCGTTGTGGGAGAATGCAGAGAAGAACCGGTACATCTTGTGCCGTTTCATGAACCCCAACAAGCTGACTTCTTATCTGCGCCAATGCAAGGTCATCGACGAACAAGACGAAGACGAGGTGCTCAACTCTCGCCTGCTGGAGTCCAAAGTCAACCGAGCAGGTATTTTTCAGTGTTTTCTTAAGCGTGTGCCGTAGCATTGTTGATGACGTGATACGGATCCGCCCAAGGTTGGTTTTGCTCTCCAAATCGTATTGCAGGGACATCAACATTCATAGATGGCGGTGACAGAAAATACTAAACACCGTGGAATATGGAAATGCAAATTCAATGCTGAAAACATTTACATGCAAATCACATCATCAATCAGTTACTCGGTCACCCCATCTTTCACAGTGTTTTTCCAGTGGTGTAATGTGATGATGAATGGACACTTTTAATCCTGTGAGCTGCCGCTGTACTTTTTCTTTCCCAACGACTCCTTCCTGAACCTGCGTATCATTTTTCAACTTCCGAATGGCCACAGGCAAAACGGATGACAGGGATTTTGCCCGAGCAGCTTGCTTAAGTCTGCGCTGTTTGTTTGTCACAAAGCAGCACATCAAAATGCTTGTTTACCACGGCTGGGATTTTCACAGCCCCCTAATGATTCTCTTTTCCCTCTGGGACTGGCAGTTTGGCACGTAATACACAAGATCTTTCAAGTACTTTTTGTGGCACGACTTTCTCTAGTGAGTTAAAATACAATGCGTTGCTTTCATCAAAGACAAATCTGGACATTCCCTGCTACAGCGACACGACAGAGTTTAAAAGAGAAATCCACTTCCAGAACAGCAGTTTACAAATAATTTACTCACCCCCTTGTCATCCAAGATGTTCATGTCTTTCTGTCCTCAGTCGTAAAGAAATTATGGTTTTTGAAGAAAGCATTTCAGGATTTTTTTCCGTATAATGGACTTCAATGGTGCCCCAATTTTGAACTTGCAAAATGCAGTTTAAATGCAGCTTCAAAGGGCTATAAACGATCCCATCTGCGGAAGAAGGGTCTTATCTAGCGAAACGATCTGCCATGTTTTTTCGAAAAATAAAAATTTGTATGCTTTGTAAGCACAAAAGCTTGAGTAGCACTAGCTCTGGGATGCGCGTCCACGAAGCTACGTACTATAACACAAATAGATCTTAAAGGGATAGTTCACCCAAAAAAGAAAATGACCCCATTAATTACTCACCCTCAAGCCATCCTAGGTGTATATGACTTTCTAATGTCAGATGAATACAATCAGAGTTATCAATTGCTCTTCTAAGCTTTATAATGGTGGTCTTGAGATTTTAAAGCTAAAAAAAGTGTGTCCATCCATCATAAAAACTACTCCACAGGGGGTTAATAAAGGCCTTCTGAAGCAAAGCGATACATTTGTATTAGAAAAATATCCATATTTACAATTTTATAAACCATAATCTCTAACCTTTGTTAAATGTCATACACGTGTTCAAAAGAGAGTGGTGTTCCAGCAGATTTTTGGGTGAACTATCGCTTTAAAACTCAAGTTTTAAACCTTTTTGATATTATTATAAAACACAATCAGTAGCTGTCAACTGCATTTGTGATATGATATGATAACCTGCATGGGCGACCGCTGCGCCCCGTAAGCAATAATGACAATTGATAAGCCATTTGGATAAGCACGTTTGCAGGACCCTGACAGTATGAGGACCTTGTTTTATTTCATCTAGACTAGGGATGCACCGATACCACTTTTTTCAGTACTCGCCCGATACCGATACTTTTA
Organism: Labeo calbasu; assembly: GCA_019740295.1. Classification (NCBI taxonomy): domain Eukaryota; kingdom Metazoa; phylum Chordata; class Actinopteri; order Cypriniformes; family Cyprinidae; genus Labeo; species Labeo calbasu. The sequence continues at coordinate 40 of JAHKKF010520614.1, read as the reverse complement.
TTTTTGGTACTTGCCGATTCCGAGTACCGATACCGATATT
>JAHKKF010520613.1:0-30192 GCA_019740295.1 Labeo calbasu | reverse complement strand
ATCAGGGTAAATTTTACTTATTTTGTCTTCTGAGGAACATGTAAGTATCTACTGTAGCTTCTGAAGGGCAGTACTTTTGAACAGAATGAAGATGTGTACATTTTTTTTTGCCTAAATACCATATTTTTTTCATTTAGTACTGCCCTTCAGAAGCTACAGTAGATACTTACATGTTCCTCAGAAGACAAAATAAGTAAAATTTACCCTGATCTTCAAATTCTAAAAGATCTTAATGCATCGTGTTTCCTTCTGAAGCATCAGTGAGCGTTTGAACCTTCTGTAATAGTTGCATATGAGTCCCTCAGTTGTCCTCAGTGTGAAAGACAGATCTCAAAATCATTCAGTCATTGTTGCAAAGGTTTTAAATACACAAAAATGCTAAAACCAAAGAATTTGTGGGACCTGAAGGATTTTTCTGAAGAACAGAAGGCAGTTTAACTGTTCAGGACAAACAAGGGACTCATGAACAGCTATCACTAAACAAAAAACACAGCTGTGGATCATTCAGGTAACGATACAGTATTAGAAATCAAGTGTGTTATAAATTCAACTATTATTTTCTTTTGTGTATTTAATGTAAATGTGAATAAAGTGACTAAATAATGCTTTCATTCACTTCTAAATTTTTATTATATGATCGGATGGTTAGTCTATAGTAATTAATTGTAATTGTCTTAATTTAGGAACAACAGAAGTCTGAGCAGTCTAAGTGATTACAAAACTCATTCTCAGTCAGCACATCAGTCAGACCTCACCTCACGTTCACTGCGTGTATCAGTCACTGCGCTGGCCAGTTTTTTGATGAGTTTGTCAGAGTCCTGTGATTCCAGTCCCTGCTCAGCACATAGCTTCTGGATCAAAGTCACACATTCCTGAAGGGAGGAGAGCAAATAGTTCACTGACACATTCATGACCTTAGCACAATCAGAGTTTTTAATGAGTTCATCAATTCAGTACTCACCTGGATTACGTTCTCTCTGCTATGCAGTGATTGGCTGAGACTCTCTATGAGGTCATTTTTGTTCTTCAGACTGGTCTTTTCTGTCTGTTTGCAAAACAGAAAAGATAGGTATTAGTCTCACAAACAGGCATCATTCCCAGCTAAATGACTCCATGTCATGCCTGAGGGACAGTTCATGGCATTGTTACTCCTTATGACTGCATTCCAATAGTGTTATATAACGGCTATCAGCTCACATTAGCGAGCAAACATTCAATAGCTTATACCCAGCATGCACCAGTGCTATGAAATTACAACACTCTGTAAAATGCTGTATTAAGGTAGGTCATAAGAGAGCGGTTAGGTACAGTGGCCACTAAAAGTATTTGGACACTTAAGTCACTTTATATAACAGCACATCAAGTCATTGCATTATATAACACATTAAATCTGTTTTCTATCTAAATTGCTGATAATATGTCAGATAATATGTGACAATAGTATTCCCCCTTCCCTATTTCTCTATTTACATGACGTCTTGTTGTCCAAACACTATTATGCAGTATTATTTTAGTATTATTTATATACTATTATAGTATTTATTACAGGGTTCATACAAATACTGTAAAATGAAATTCCAGAACTTTCAAGGACATTAAGCACTACTTTTTTGATTTACAAGGACTTCAATCAGAGATCTCACTTATCAAACAATGTCTTCTCTTTCAGTTCTAAAAACATATAAACAGATAAATAAAAATATACTAATAATTAATTATACACAAAGTTCCAATCTGAATCAAATAATTCACGATACGAAGTTCTGAAACCCAAGTCTTGATCTGAAGTAAGTAATGATCTAAAGCAAAAGATTCACAAAAGTTCCAAAGTTCCGATCTAAATCAAATGATTTGCAATACACATTCAGAAGTCCCAATCTGAATGAAATGATTCGTGATACGCAAAGTTACGATCTAAATCAAATGATTCACAATCTGATTGGAGTGCTTTGAAACAGTGAATTATTTTGCGATGCATTGGTTTAACTGATTCAGAGTTTCAAAAAGTTCCATTTCACCCATTACTAACGCGCTTTTTAAAGTTATTACAAGTGATATCGAAATTCGAAATTTATCTGGCTTTTGCTAGTAAACTGCTTGAAATTAAAGATCGAAGTCACCAGTTTGAATCAGTCGGAGCAGTTCCAGCGTAAATGACACAATTGACTTGGTTTATCCGTTCCCCTTTTCGCATCTTCAGCCATGTTTACACAACATTGTCAGTACTACTATTGGCTTAGCTAGTATGCTAGCTTATGACATTAACTGAAGTAAGTGGAAAAAAAACTATGGAAAAATGTGTGCTTATTGAAAACATTATTGCTTTTTGAACACTTTTCAAGTACCTCTTCAGGAACAGTTTATCCACTGTTCAATCCTAACGGATTTCTTTTTATGAAACATTTTGCTTTAAATGTGTGCTTGTATTGTCTTTTTAAATAATTGTAGCAGAGTAGTTTGTCTAAACACGTGATCGGGCCATTGCTTGAATTCATTCTTCACATACTTGTGTATTTTGCTAAAAACACAAAATATTTAATACACAAGACCGACAGAGAGAAAATCACATCAAAATGCGGTAGCTGGCAAGCCTGTTATGAAAGAAGAAAGCCCAGGGCAAACTTCTCTGGTCTGGGAAGATTCCTGGAGGGGGTGTGTGTATGTGTGTACACCTGTCTACGTGGGCAAACCTTTTCAAAACCATCCACACACCTTCTGCAATATACTCTATAAAGGCAACATTTGCAAAAAGTCAACAAAAAGATTAGGAGAGGGTGTGCCTCAGATGTTCTGTGCTAAGCTTTTAACACACAATGCACACACTGCACACAATCGCATTAAACACTCATGCCATTTAACTTAATTATCCCGGCATCGTCTTACTTACCACTTGCGGAGACTTCAACTGCTTGGCAGGAGCATCGGCTGTTGATTTGTTGGTGTCCCTTAGCTGTGCCTCGAGAGTTCTGATGCGAGCCTGAGCTTGAACGAGTTGTTCACGCAATTGCTTCACAGCAAGGTGCACCCTACTTGCAGACGACTAGAAAAAAAGAGAGAGACAGATGAACTCCAAAGTTTCAAAAATGGGGTGAAACATCTAAAACCATTTGACAGTCTTCACCTCTCTTTGCAGTGGCATAAAGTCATCTTTTAGCTCGGTCAGAATGTCAGCGCTCTCGTCTTCGAACTCATCCTCCATCCCGTTGTTGCCTTCTCCGAAATTTAAGACCCTCACTAACCCCGCTTTCAGTCCCACCTCATCCTTCCCATTTTGGATGCCCCCCCTGTCCAACACAGGAATGCGACTTCCAGCAGGTGACCTCACTGGTTTTCCTTCAATCCCTTTTAACTCTTTGAAAACGGTGTCTAGAATGGCCGAATGTTCCTCTGGCCAATCAAACGGATCGTTGCCGTCTAAAGAGTCCAGGGATTGAACGGAGGAAGTGCGGGATTGAGATCGCAAAGAACGACAGGATCCGGACAACGAGGCGGGGCTGGATCTGACAGATGGCACTTTCGACCAATGAAGAGGCATGCTGCATGATTTTTCTCGAGAGAGGCCCAATGTCGTGAAGGCTTGATCGGGCAGGTGACGTGGAATCCCACAAACGGACTCATAGTCCGAGTCGGACACCCTCAAGGAGTCGCAACACTCGCACTTCTTGCCTTTATTACACCGTTTCCCGGTTCTCCTATAATATGGACATGACTCCGCTTTCTCAGACCACCATTCATACTCTGAAAGGGCCATGTTGTCCCGCAGCATTTCTCGGTATCCTTCTCCTACGCCATACTTCCTGTCCCCTTCATCCTCACTGGAACTTTCGCTTCGCCTGAAGGTAGACGGGTGGCGCTGTTCGTACATGCTTCGCAGCCATCGTCTGATCTTGTCCCGTTCCTGACTTAGTTTCTGGAGTCTCTCGCTCGACAGCACTCGGACTCGGGAGATGACAGTGTCGAACTTGAAAACTCGCTCTAAAACGGACACACACTTGCCACATAAAAACTCCCCCTGACCGTTCCCACGTGGTACAGGCTGCTCTAATATGTGTGTCAGCACACAGAGCAGGTCGATTCCTTTCGTGGGGGTGAGCAGGCCGTGAGACTTTGAGAGTGAACGGGAAGAGCTGAGTGATAAAGTGCTGCCTGAAAAATAAAAATATAAAACATGTCACATAATCAAACATGCATTTATATTTTTTAAATAATGTGATTATTTAAAGCCTACACTGCTGTTCAAAAGTTTGCGATTTTTAATGTTTTTAAAGTGGCTCAATAAGGCTGCATTTATTTGATAAAAAATACAGAATAACATTTTTGTCTTTTAATATTTTTTTAAATATAATTTATATCTGTGATGCAATGCTGAATTTTTAAGCATCATTTCTCCAGTTTCAGTGTCACATAATCCTTTAGAAATCACTCAAATCAATCAATGCTTATTCATTATCAATGTTGGAAACAGTTGTGCTGCTTGATATTTTTTGGAACCTGGGATGCTTTTTTCAGGATTCTATGGTGAATAAAAAAAGTTTAAAAGTGCAGCATTTATTTTAAACAATACAAGTCTTTACTATCACTTTTTATCAGTTTAACACATCCTTACTGAATAAAAGCATTAATTTCTATTTAAAAAAAGGAAAGAAAAAATGACTGACCCCAAACTTTTGAACATATATTGTTTAAAAAGAATTTCAATTTTAAATAAATGTTATTTTTAACATTTATTCATAAATGAATCCTGAAAAAAAAAAAAAATCACATTTTGCAGCAACTGTTTTCAACATTGAATAAATCAGCATACTAGAATGATTTCTGAATGATCATGTGACACTGAAGACTGGAGTAATGACTGAAGAAAATTCAGCTTGCATCACAGAAATAAATTCAGTTTTAAAGAATATTAAAATAGAAAACCATTATTTTAAATTGCAATATTTTTTCCCTTTTTTATGTATTTTTGATCAAATAAATACAACCTTGATGAACAGAAGAAACTTATTTAAAAAAAAAAAAAAAAAATCCCAAACTTTTTGAACAGCAGTGTATACAGCAATTAACGGCTTCAATAATTAAAATTATTCCGAAATATGCTGTTTATATTCTGTTTTATTTTAAAATGTATACAGTTATACCCCATGGGCTGCTCGTTGCCGATCTGGGCAAGCTTCCCTTGCTAGAAAAGTCTGTCGGCGTCTGAGGTTGTGCCCCCTTTCTGTTCTGACCCGCATACAGCCATCGCCTCTGGTTACCTTGCAGGTCACTCCCACAGATACGGCATCCTTCACTTTTACCTCGAGTAGTCATCATAAAAGGGTGCAGCAGCTACAATATTAATAGTACAATACAATAATAATAATAATAGTATGTGAATGACAGTGATAAGAACTATCTATAAAAACAGTCTTTGAAAACTGTCATTGAGTGTCGGATTGAAAAAAATAAATGATACAGCATGATACTGACATCTGAGGAGCAATTTTAAAGCTTCTAAAACAGCATATATATGTATATAAATATATACACTACTTTACACACCTGTGTAAATCTATCAGTAGTTCACAGTTGTCCTTTGACTGGGGTGGATCCAGTGAATGACAGCTCACTCTCCCCTACTGACAATGTTTACGTGGGCTGGACTCATCGGCCTTGAGCTCTAAACAAACACACACACGCTTTATAAAACAAAATTGATGCATTTATTGTATACTTCCATTGGACACCTGACTAGAATAGTTCATCTAAGATATTTAATCATTTACTCACATAATGTGTTCCAAACCTGTATGACTTGCTGTACCTGTAACACAAAAGTAAATGTCAAACACAACGTTAAGTGACTGAGAGCAATAGTCACCATTTACTTTCTTAAAAGCTTCTTTCCATAAAGTAAAGGTAAATGGTGACTGAGGCTGTCAGTCTGCCTAACATCTCCTCCTCTGTTCCACAGAAAAAAGACAGCCATACGAGTCTGTAACAACATGAGGTCAATAAATATTGACTGAATTTTCTTTTTTGTAAGCTATTCCTTTTAAACGGATCTGTGAAAAACTAAAAAACTAGCATTAGCGTTTTTATTTAAACAAGCAGCTGAACTCTTTATGCATTTATTATGTAAATAAGTGACGCGTTGGCAGAGAACTTTCCATACGATGACTAATCTCAGCAACCCTCTGTTTTGCTCTCTGTGTGCTCTTTCAAAAATGATTTTACACCACTATCACAGCGGTTAAAACACGATAAGCTGCCGCTCATATAAACCCACGCGAATCTGACTTTTGACTCCCGGAATGTCAGAATGACCCAGCAGAGGACAAAACATGACACGATAGACAAAACAACTCTTCAACACAGCCCGTCAACTGACCCTGATAAGTTACGACAAACGAAAATATCCCATTACAATCGCAAACGGACAGATAAAGTCGCTTACCGAAGCTCAGGAAGTGTGTACACGGTCTCAAAAAGAAGCTCTCGCGCGTCCAAACCGGAGTGGCAGCCGCCGCGCGCCGCTTTACCTTGCTGACGTCATCATAAATACCTGTTTCAGCACGCAGCTGCGTGGCGCACTCCAGCTGTTTGTACAATAACGCGCATGCGGTAATAATCCATATATATATAGTGCAATATATATAGCACTCCAGCTGTTTGTGTGTGTTTGTCAAGGGCTATATATATTTACATATGTGTGTATCAATGTGTCAAGGGCTATATCTCAATGTCAGGCTATGTATATATATACAGTGTTGGGGAGTAACTAGTTACATGTAACGGAATTACGTAATTTAATTACAAAATAAATGTAACTGTAGTTAGTTACAATTACTGAGAAAAAAGTGTAATTAGATTACAGTTACTTTTAAAAATATTAATGATTATAAAGGGGGTTACTTATGAATTTTTTCACATACACACACTGTTTTCATAAATTGCATTGACTGCTCTAAAATGAGACACCAATGCTTCAGGAGTTTAGGACAGAATAGGACACATGCTTATTCAATGTGTTTTATTTCATATTTGGGTTTATGCATATACTTTAGTTTTTAAGAATATTTTTTTTTTCCCAATGCATTGTTAGATGCCAGTGTTCCCTGTCATAACTATCCAAACATTTGATTTTAAAGCCAGTATTAAACTATTTCTTATTATTTTAAATCAGTATTTAACCCCCGAATGATCTCAACGTAAATAAGAAGTGTTAAGTCTAAATTTGTGGTGGCTGTGCTTTAAATTCAATTATTACATGGCTCTGTGGAACACTTGATTCTGATTGGCCAGTCATGACATTCCAAGGTATGTTATTCCCTGATAACAACTGGTAAAAGCTAATAACAGACTCATCCGGGCAACTTAAGTCGGTGCTATATGCTTGATAGTTTTTCCTTGGTGGAAGCTTTGTGTTTGGTTAACTAATAAATTATTAAATCTCAATTCAGTGTTATGTGTACAATTTTTTATTTCTGTCAACTTACCGCTTGCTAGATTTCTTCATGGAAGTTTTGCGTTTAACTGTTTCAACTCAGATCAGTGTTTCGTGTCTAATTACTTACTTTTGTGGCAATCAGCTGTGTAATAAGTGGGATAATGTACAGTTGTTATCGCAAAATATAGATGTATATTATCCCTTAATTATTATAATCTTAATTCAAGTGATGAAGGATTTTGAAAGTCTGACAGTAATCAGAGTTGAACGCTACTGTAAGGTTAACTCTGCCTGGTTTAAATGTTTTAAAATGATTAACAGTTAAAAATATTAGAAATTTAGAAAAGTAATCAAAAAGTAGTCAAATGTAATAAATTACATTAATAAAGTAATTGAAAAGTTACAAGTATTACATTTTAAACAGAGTAACTTGTAACCTATTACATTTCTAAAGTAACCTTCCCAACACTGTATATATATATATATATACAGTGTTGGGGAGTAACTAGTTACATGCAACGAAATTACGTAATTTAATTACAAAATAAATGTAATTATAATTGGTTACAGTTACTAAGAAAAAATGTGTAATTTAATTACAGTTACTTTTGAAAATGGTAACGTTACAAAGGGAGTTTTTTCAAAGAGAATTTTTTTCACGAACACACACCCACATATAGATTTAATTGACTTCTTTCATAAATTGCAGTGACTGCTCTAATATATGAGACACCAATGTTTTAGGAGTTTGGGACACAGAATAGGATACATGCTTATTTAATAACTGATTTATGCATATTATATATGCGTATATTAGGCTTTATTTTTAAAAATTAATTGTTTTTTTTCCCAAGGCATTGTTAGATGCCAGTGTTTCCTGTTATAACTATGCAAACATTTGATTTCGAAACTATTAAACTATTTCTCATTATGATTTTAAATCTGTAATTAACCTCTAAATGATCTCAAAGTAAATAAGAGGTGTTAAGTCTAAAGTTGTGGTGGCTGTGCTTTAAATTAAATTATTACATGGCTCTGTGGAATGCTTGATTCTGATTGGTCAGTTGTGACATTCCAAGGTACGTTATTCTCCAATAACAGCTAGTAAAAGCTAATAACAGACTCATCCTTGTAACTTAAGTTGGCGCTTTATGTTTGGTTAGCTAATAAAATATTAAAACTCAATTCAATATTATGTGTACAATTTCTTAATTCTGTCATCCTGGTATCGTGGACTCGCTCTCTCGTTTCATACAAACGCAGCTGCTGTCATTTTGTTTTGTACACTGTAATGGATTATAAGATAACTGACACACTTGTACTGCAAATACTAGTACTTAATAATTTGTGTGGTGAAATGTTGTATAAGAAAAGTGGTATGATTGCACCTGCTGCTTGCTAGCAATTGATTTCTTTATGGAAATATACATACATATATATATATATATATATATATATATATATATATGTATATGTACATATATCAGGGGCATTTCAAAATGCAAAAATAAATCAAAGCCAGTATTACAANATTGCACCTGCTGCTTGCTAGCAATTGATTTCTTTATGGAAATATACATACATATATATATATATATATATATATATATATATATATATATATATATGTATATGTACATATATCAGGGGCATTTCAAAATGCAAAAATAAATCAAAGCCAGTATTACAAAATATAACACATAATACATTAAAATAATATGGTACGACACACTAATTTGCAATATCAAGCAGCAAAACAAGCTGTTTTGTACAGCTAAAATTAGCTGGACATGGATGAGACAGGAAGCCAGACCCATAAAATTTACAAACGGCAACGCCTGCTCTTTTGGCAAAATTAAGGTGGATAATGACGTTAACGGGAAGACTAATTTTTAAAAAGTATGTAAACAACTCACGCACCTAGATAAAACCCCTTTGTTACGTCACAATAAGACTTAAAATGGCATCAAAATATGACCTGTGAGTTTTCAGTGAGTAATCAGCTTGGTGAAATGTAAAGTAAAAAAAAGCTTTGATGACTGATGATCTGAAAAATTAAAAAATAGTTACAAGTTAACTATTAAAAAGAATAGTTGAGCATAAGTTCACAAATAAAATCTATTTAATAAACAGAATATTGATAATGTGAAAAAATAAAAAAGATTTTTTTTTCTGTTTTCTTTTAAGTAATGTTTACTTAACCAGGAAAATGCAAATTTAATTAAATATATATATATATAATTAGAATTTTTTATAGCAATTTAATAATTTATTTTTGAATTTATTTGATTAAATAAATATTAGGCTTCCATTATTTCTGGTGGCAGGACAAAATAACTTGCTCACAATATTCAAATTGATTTGACATAAATAGAAAATTACTAGAAAAATATATATTAGAAAACCATCCATTGTCTACACAGATTATAAATTATCACATTGTGTTAGAAAAAAATCTTAGGTGATTAATAAGTGTACAATCATAATTTACACAAGACAGGATTACATTGAGGATTGTGCTTATGCATGTAACAAGATCAGTTTCTTTTTTTCCTTCTCTGTAGATTAGGTCAGCCACTTGTCTATGCAATTCTTGTAGACTGTGAGATTCGAATGCCAGGATGTATGGTGAACACCAGGGACGACACACTTGACCACGGCTCCTTCTGAGTTCAGTGTTTTCAGGCCAAATGCGTCTGTTAGATACCACTGGGGAAAGTGGAAAATGCTTAGTAAAAACTAAATTGCACCACCAAATTCAAACCATTAAAGGAATAGTTCACCCAAAAATGAAACTTTATTCAGACCATCCAAATTAGATGAGTTTGTTTCTTCATAAGAACAGATTTGGAGAAAATTAGCATTACATCACTTGCTCATCAATGGATCCTCTGCAGCGAATGGGTGCCATAATTTTTCGCATGTAAATGGTGCTTGCTCTGTGCATATTTCTCCTCTGATTCAGACAAGATAGATAAATAGTTTAAGGACTTATACATCTTAATGATGGATTTGTTTCTTACAAACACACAGCTTTTTACTTGACAAGACTGATAGACTGGAATCATGTGGATTCTCATTCTGACGGCACCCATTCACTCCACAGGATCCATCAGTGAGCAAGTGATGTAATGCAAAATGCTCTGTTCTGATAAAGACACAAACTCATCTACATCATGGATTTCCTGAACTATTCCTATAACAACCTAAACTAAATAATAATAAAAATAAAAGTAGTTTAGAAAGGAATGAATGTATCCACTCACATCCTGCTTTTCCATCTCAACCACAGTTTCATTGCTGTCATAAAACCCAAAAATACTGTGGGGGAAAAAGAGATAAACTGTAAAAAGATATGAAAGACTGAGTATGTTTTATTCAGGACCTGAGATTGTGAACATGCTCTAAAAATGCACCACATAATCCTGTAAGACCTTTTAAAGTTCAAATGTCACTCTAAATATTTCTCAAATTCATTCCAGTCTGCTGAACTTCCACAGATTAACCCTTTAGCAGCAAATAAGACAGTCGACTGACAAACTTTAGATGCTCAATATCATGCGATAAAATATTGGAGACCTTGACTCCCATGGTGTAATAACGCCGTCATCTTGTCCGCCGATCAGCACGAGCGTCTCTATGCGCAGGAAGCTGTCTCGCCACGCTGCAAGGAAAGCAGCATGCAACGTGACTCAAGGCCACTAAATTGAAAGTGCACAAACAACCCAAGCAAAAGCTGTCATCTGAGCAGCACATAAACACAGGTTAGCAAAAGTCACGTCTTCTTAAATTACCTGTTGAATTAGCATGCTGTATCTCTCCATTCAGTGGGGCGAGATAAATGCTGCTCTTTAAGTATCTCTCTCTTTGGTGTGGATCTACAGAGAGAAAGATGTGCTGTAAATCAAATATAATGCAGAACTGTGATCAAACTGTCGCACGAAAGCGACACATCCGCTTACCATTCCAGTAGTTGCAGATAGATACCCTTTGTCCCCATGTAGTGTAACAGAACTGGTAAAGTCTTGACTTGATAAATTTAGGGAAAAAATATTTCAAATAACACGAATCTGTAAAAGCATGGACAAAGCACTTATTTATGTGTATGATACCAGAAAAGAGATGTTGTGGTGTGTAATGTAGAGATGATTGGACTGACTTACCTCCATACTGGCCAGCTAGTGGTGAAGACAGAAATATCAGAGAGTGAACATTGTGTGTTGGAAGGGTTGCAAGAACTCCTCGACATATCAAACCACCTGTGCCAATCAAAAGCGTGGGGTCAATAATACTTTAATTGACCAAGGATGCATTAAATAGATCAAAAGTAGATCTAAAATTCAGCTTTGCCATCACAGGAATAAATTTCACTTTGAAGGGAACCCCGAGTATTAAGACTCGTATTTTGGACTATGGGGGGCGGGGGCCACATTGTGCGGCTTTTGGTTTTAATTTTTAGTCGAAGAGCAACAATAGAAGCAATGTAAATCTTCACTGTTTTCATAGCAATAAGGAGGAGAAAAGAATGGGAAGATGCCTGTGGATGAATAAAACCTCTTAAAGACCTGCGTCTTTGTTCTCTCCACTTTAGTCCTGACGCCTTTGAGGTTTTTAGTAGACCACAGCTACTGAAAGAGTTTACAGATGGCATAGACAAGAAGCGCTAGATGCCATCTTGGCAGGATATAAACATGCCGACGCTTGTCGTGACGCCTCAACCACTGAAGGAGTTTCTCCGTGTGGATTTCAGTCAATATTCGGGGGCGTTTAGACCCCTAGTGGAGAAAAATCTATGGTGCGGCATTTGGCTTAAGCCTACGCTTATATCCATCGCCACCTGTAAACTCTTTCAGTAGCTGTGGTCATCGTATCAGTATTTTATTTTCCGAGTTGTGTTGCAGTAAAAATAGCAAAAGGTAGCTCACCGAGGGCAACCAAATGACATCATCAAAATAATGGCGCCCCTCATAGTCCAAAATATGTATAAAACAATGTGGATTTTTTTAAATAACGAAAGTCTTTCACAGGTTTTCTATTACATATTTCAGTAAGAGACATCATTTACATTATATTAAGCCATGCAAGTCTTAATACCCGAGGTTCCCTTTAAAATTTAAAATATATTAAAATATAAAAAATACTTATTTTAAATTGAAATATTATTTTTTAATATTACAGAATATTACTGTTTTTACTGTATTTTTGATCAAATAAAAGCAGCCTTGGTGAGCTTAAGAGGTTTTTTTCAAAAATAACACATAACAGCATCCTATTAGTTGTGAGTTTGATGACCTTGTGAGAAGCAGATGAGATGGACACCATCTTCAGCGCTCTCCATTATGGGTCTGATGGCCTCTCTGAATCTATCTACCTGTTGCCACAGTGATTTCATACTGGCAATGTAGTCATAAAGGGCTAGTGTGGTCACATTAGTACCTGGATGAGACTAAAACAGTGAAAAAGAGAAGTTGGTTAGTTTCATTTCTGATAAAAAAAGTAGAACAATGTGCCAAATGTGGAGAAACGTAAGGTAGAACTGAAACAACTTAAAAAAATGTTATGCAATTCAAAATTTGGTTGCTTAGAACTTAGATTGTGATTTTAAAAATGTGATTTTCATGCATTTTATAAAGAAGTTGACCCAAAACTTACTTGTTTAAAACTAACAACTACAAAAAAAAAAAAAAAAAAAGCAAAAATGGCAAAAAAAACCACACACACTATAATGTAAAATTTTAAATAATTTAAAAATACAAAAAAAGCGCATTAGTTGTTTACTTAAATTAAATATACTTATATAGTAACATAATAGAAAAATAATTTTAAATAAATAAACACATTAATAAGATTATCTTACCTGATTGATAAATTGTTCCAAAATCTCAAACTGTCTGGGTCCATCTAATATCCCGTGAACAATAATTACTGGTCTATATCCCATGACCGAGGACAGCAGAAATACAGCCCATATAACAACAACTGGTCTGCAGCCATCACTCACCAATCCCCCCATAAAGGCAATATCTCTCAATAATCTATAAATTGAAACCAATTTTTTTTTAACCAAAATTATACTAAGTATCAAGCAGACTAGTCTAACGGTGGCAAGACGTGAAATGTGCGAAAAAATTTGACCCTCGTTTATATCGGGTAAGTTGTTCCGCATGTGATGTTTTGTCACAGTTGAGGTGATGCTTATATAGACCGCTTCCTCTCTCACACCAGATGATGTGGTTTATCGGAAGAAATACAAGCATTTCAGATTATAACCAGAGAATATTACACACTGTTTACATCTTTTTTCTTGAATGCTAATGATATCGAGTAATACAAAAGTGTCTAAAAAGACCTCAACAGTTTTTAAGTTTTTGAGCGCTACAGCTATTATTGATTATAGACTAAAATACATCGTTTCAATAAATATATTGAACATTCTTTGCAAATGCATAAAATCTTAAACACAATATTATGTCATATTTAGGCATTATATTGCGCATTTGTTTTAATACGAAAGTGCATTTGACACGTCCACTGGAAAATATGATTCATGATAAGCTTAACACATCTGGTGCTCTTAACGCTTTAAATGTGGACTTATATTTTGACAGGAATCAAATACGATCGTTTAGTGATACAGGATTCAAATAACAGGGTTCTAAACTAAAATATTTAACGTTACAATCTATTGTCTCCAAGCATTGGTGCCTGAAATAAAATCAAGCTCGTAACATCTATTTAATCTTTTTTTTATCTAATAATCACATACAATAATTCCGATTTGCGCTGAGAAAAGTAACATGTACCACGTGTGCACGCCATCAGTTTCACTGATCTGGGTGATAATTACAAATTTTAAGCGAATGATTAAGATCCATAATAGCAGAACAGTTAGCAAAAACTACATTGTCTGGCCAGTTTTATATCAAATACCTTTCTACTTGCTTATTTTGTGCCTGTTTCTAGACCGCGTCTGAATGTTGTACACAGACTTTTATTTTGACAAGTCGCGCTCTGAACGTTGTGACCCGGAAGTAGCGTTAATGTTTTCATAGGAGAAAGCGTGTGGAGACGCTACACTAACGTAAGTCTGAAGTTTCTTTTTAATTATGATGCAGACGTGTTTGTATTGTTTACGTGCATAAAACACAAATCTGACTGTACACGGTGCATTTGATTTAATGGGCACAAATCTTCTAGGTACATCAATAAATAAAAAGAATGAAGTGTCCGCTGCTGACCTGCTGTTAATTCCTATGCTCTGTATCGGAAAATAACAATTTCAGCTTATACAGAATGTTGCTTGCGTACATAGTTTTCATTTTAAATAAGATTTGACGGCTTGTTTTGATTAAATATTGAATTCGAGTTGGTTACCCATAGTTCTAAGAGCGTTAACTCGTTTATGTGCTTATGTTTATGTGTTATCTAGTGATTCACATTATATTACGATGAAAATCTTGTTGATACAGTCTTATGTGGTGTGTTCTTGTGCACAGTCACAATGGCCAATCTGGAACAGTGGGTTAGTGACCAGCTCCATGACATCCTGGGTTTGAGTGACCGATATGTGGCCCAGTTCATGATCGGTCTGGTGCAGAAGTCTTCTGGACCTCAAGACTTTGTGGCTCGGCTTCAGCAAACCGGAACCATCGATATTGATCAAAGAATCACAGCGTTTGCACATGAACTGTACAACAAAGTAAGTAATTTTACTCAGTCTGTTTAATGGAATTCATAAATCAAGATATACAATTATATATCAATGTATCGTCCTTCCATTTCAGGCTCCCAAAAAACATGTGGCTGAAAAACCTGCCCGGGCAGTGGAACGACAAGTCATGGAAATGGAGAGAAAAAACAGAACCTACACTCTTCTGGAGGACAGTGAGAGTGATGGAGAGACGGTGAGAGAAAGAGGAAAAGAGAAGAAGAGTAAAGACCGAGACAAAGGAAAGAAAAGAAAACACCTCAGACAGAAACGAGACGAAAGTTCATCCAGTGACGAGGACAGTAAAAAAAGGTAATTGTTATGTTTTGAATCTTTTTATATACTGTGAACACCCAAATATAAAGATTGTCTTGCGACGAACCCCTGTTCTAAGATTTTAAAGCTGCATCTTGTATAAAGAATTTCTACTGTGAAAAAATATTAGAAATGTCAAAATTATTATTAAGTTATGTCATTCATTTTTTCCTACTCATTGTAGTATTGTGCTATTAGATGCGTGTTATGTTTTTTAAATATTTTTATGCTAATTTCTTTACCAGGACCCCAGCCCTGGGCTAAAACATAAAATATTTTCAATTAAATATTTCAAATTTGGCTCATTCAATCAGAAAGTGACAAATATCCATTTTATCACTGTGCTTTAGTTCTCAGTGGTTTCTTATGTTTGTTTTTGACTCTTTCAGCTCTAAAGTCATTGATGAGCCAAAAAAAGCTGCTAAAGAAGAGGAGGAGGAATGGGAGAAAGAAGAGAGAGAGAGACTTCAAGATCTGGAGGAGAGGGATGCATTTGCTGAACGAGTGAAACAGAAGGACAAAGACAAGACGAGACACATACTTGAGAGAAATGACAAAAAGGTGACTCAAAACAAGAACTTGCTACAGCAAAATAATGTTTGCTAGTTTCTTATTGATGGATCTCAGCATGAAGGAAATATGAGGGCTAATGATCTGCGTTGTCTGTTTTCATCATTTCAGGCTTATGAGGAAGCTCAGAAAAGACTCAAAATGGCTGAAGAGGATCAAAAGAAAATGGTGAGAAAGTCTTTAATTGTACTTACGTGCACAAGAGTGTTCTGTTGTTTGTTGGAAATGTGATCATGTAAACATGTTGACCTGATTAATACAATATTCCAGTTGCCATATCTTGTGATATCTGTTAATATTCATTGTGGTCTCTTCAGCTTCCAGAGTTAAGGAAACAGTCACGTCGGGAGTATCTGACCAAAAGAGAGCAGGAGAAGATTGATGACCTTGAGGCTGAAATTAAGGATGAGGAATACCTCTTTTCCACCCAAAACCTCACAGATCGGGAAAAGAAAGATCTAGAGTACAAGCGGCAGGTCAGAGACCTGGCCCAAGACTACAAGAAAGCAGGAGCGAAAGAAAAAGAAGAGAGAAACAACAGATACTACATGCCAGAGGAGATAAGAAGCAAGGTAGGTTTAAGAGATGAGCTACAGTTTTAATTTAAAATGGTAGTGTTGGTATATTCAAGTCATTTACCAAAATCTAATATGCTTTTATTCAGCAAGAATGCATTAAAGTGAGCAAAATGATTTTCATAATGTTACAAAAGATTTCTATTTCAAATACATGTTGTTTTTTTAGAAACTTTCTGTTCATCAAAAAATCCTGGAAAAAATGTATCCAAATCCACATTTTAAAATGATTTCTGAAAGATCAGTGAAGACTGGAGTAATGATGTTGAAAATTCAGCTTTGCATCACAGGAATAAATTACGTTTTAAAATATATTAAAACAAAAAAAACTGTATTGTACTGTATTTTTGATCAAATTAATGCAGCCTTGGTGAGCAGAAGAGACTTTCAAAAATCAATTTAAATCAAATCAATTAAAAAAATATATATATAAATAATATATTATAAGATAATAAAAAATAAATATTTATTTATTTATTTTATATATTTATGTTACTTTATATTTATAGATTTTAAATACTTTATTGTTAAACGGTTTAATGTTTTTCTCTCTTCATCTTTCAGTCCATTCCTCAAAAAGACATGGACCTGGAGTTTGAAGAGACTCCCAGAGAGGGAGGTGGGGAGCAGGGCCGCTGGGAGGAGGCGAGAGTGGCCACCGCCACCCTGCAGTTTGGGGCCAGAGAGGAGCGGGAACGCCGTAAAAAGGAGGAGCAGGAGAAGTACCAGCTCATTTTAGAGGAAGAGGAGATGATCAACTTCGTCAGCACGGCCATTACTATGAAAGGAACGCTGTCGGAAAAGGTTAGCATCACTGAAAAAGTTTTCATTATATTTCTGTATGTCTTCAATACAAATAGTAACAACAATCTTGTATCTTCCTGTTTTCTTCAGGAAAGTGAACCTGAGTTATCACAGGCTGAGCAGCACAAGCAATCCATCCAGGAAGTGAGACGCAGCCTTCCCATCTTTCCTTACAGAGAAGATCTTCTCGCTGCCATCAGAGACCACCAGATCTTGGTTATAGAGGGTGAAACCGGATCCGGCAAGACCACACAGATCCCTCAGTATCTCCTGGAAGATGTACGTACTACTTATAAAGGATATTTATTGGCAAATAGCTTTGGGATTTTTGTGGAGCCAGTGGAGGTTCATGAGTGCATTTCTACACACACATTTTTCCAAAATAAGAGGGATCATATAAAATGCATGTTATTTTTTATTTAGTACTGATCTGAATAAGATATTCAACATAAAGACATTAACATATAGTCTACAAGATGTTTATAAAAATTACCCTGTTCAAAAGTTTACATACACTTGATTCTTAATACTGTGTTGTTACCTGAATGATCCACAGTTGTTGTTGTTTTTTGTGTTTAGTGATAGTTATTCATGAGTCCCTTGTTTGTCCTGAACAGTTAAACTGCCTACTGTTCTTCAGAAAAATCCTTCAGGTCCCACAAATTCTTTGGTTTTTCAGCATTGTTTGTGTATTTGAACCCTTTCCAACAATGACTGTATGATTCTGAGATCCATCTTTTCACACTGAGGACAACTGAGGGACTCGTATGCAACTATTACAGAAGGTTCAAACCCTCACTGATGTTTCAGAAGGAAACACGATGCATTAAAAGGCGGGGGGTGAAAACTTTTTTAATTTGAAGTTTAGGGTAAATGGAACTTATTTTGTCTTCTGGGAAACATGTAAGTATCTTCTGAAGAGCAGTACTAAATAAAAAAAAGATATTAAGGCAAAATGAGAAAAATGTGCACACATCTTATTTTGTTTAGGTAACAACTCAGTGTTAAGAATCAAGTGTATGTAAACTTTTGAACAGGGTCGTTTATAAAAATTCAACTATTTTACGTGTGGACTATATGTAAACAGCTTTTATGTGAAATATCCTATTCAAGTCAGTACTAAACAAAATAACATGCATCTTGTATGATTCCTCTTATTTTGGTCAAATAATTAACATTTTGCAAATTCTGCAAGGTATTTGTAATATGTAATCTTTTGACCTCAACTGTATAATAAGGCCTAGTTGCATTTCTTGATTGGTATGGTTTGTCTTTTCTTTATTAGGGTTATACTAATGGAGGAATGAAGATTGGCTGCACTCAACCTCGAAGAGTGGCGGCCATGTCTGTAGCAGCCAGAGTCGCACAGGAAATGAGTGTCAAACTAGGAAATGAGGTTAACCAAAAGATTGACCATCTTATTATATGTGTGATTTATAAATGATGAGCTTGCAAACTTGCTATTGTGTTTGTGTACATTTGCATGCTTCAGCACTATGGTTTTTGTATGCGATGAATTTGTAGTTTTTTGATCAGATATATTGTCATATTTTCCACAGGTGGGCTACAGTATCCGTTTTGAGGACTGTACGTCAGAACGCACCATTTTGAAGTACATGACTGATGGCATGTTACTCAGAGAGTTTCTTACAGAGCCTGACCTTGCCAGCTACAGGTAAAAACTTGCCTTACAGAATTAATATTTTAATACTGGTAACACTTTACAACAAGATTCCATTAGTTACTGTATTAAAGAACATGAATGAATAATGAGCAATACATTTATTATAGTATTTATTCATTTTTGTTAATGTTAGTAAATGAAAATGCAGTTATTCATTGTTAGTTCATGTTAGTTTACAGTGCATTAACTAATGTTAACAAACAACTTTTGATTTTAATAATGCGTTAGTAAATGTTGAAATTAACATTAAGATTAATAAATGCTGTAGAAGTATTGTTCATTTGCTAGTTCATGTTAACTAATGGATTTAGCTAATTTTAACTAATGAACCATATTTTAAAGTGTTACCTTGATATTTAATATTTTAATTATGTAATGTATGGAACCTTACTTCACAGAATTCATATTTTAATATTAACATTTTAATATTTGATCTTTTAATTTTGTGTGGTTGCCTTACTTTAAAATTTTTGACAGTTTTAAATAACATGACTGCCATCATTGCTTTCTCTTTTTAATTGGCCGTTTTTCTGTCATCAGTGTGGTCATCATCGATGAGGCCCACGAGCGAACGTTACACACAGACATCCTCTTCGGTCTAATAAAAGACATTGCACGTTTTCGCCCTGATCTGAAGGTTCTGGTGGCCAGCGCCACTCTGGACACAGAGCGTTTCTCCTGCTTCTTTGATGACGCACCCGTATTTAGGATTCCAGGTCGTAGGTTTCCCGTAGACATCTACTACACAAAGGTAATGGACCATGATTAAAGCACAAGACACTGACTTTGTCATACCTTGACATATGTATCTGGGGTGTAATGTATGCTCATTAAAGCTAATCTTTAAAAAAGGAAAAATTAATAATGCTGTTAAATGTAATTTTTAACAAACTTAATTCCGTTTTTATGTAATGTTGTGATACCTAATTTCACTTTAAGGATTTCAGATGATTTTAGGTTTTAGTGTTTTATTAATTTAGACTAAATAGTATATAATTTTAATATCAGCCATTTATCAGGTATTAGACATAGCATAATTAAAAAATAATGATCACTTTATCCACTAGACCCTCTCAGACATAATGTAAGATTTTTGCCTTCATGCGTACATTGCATATTGTTAATATTAGGGCTGTCAGTTGATTAAATATTTTAATCCAATTAATTACATAATCTTTCGACCCACCGGTACTTTTTATTCTGTACTGTACTCTCTGTGTAATAACGAAAACATTATATTAGTGAAAAAAGAAGTCCCAAAATTCTCAATTTCAACATTTTAAAAAATAGGGCCCTACAGTCTTTTCTTTTTTCCCCCATAAATTCTTGTGTGTTTATTTTTTTTTTGCCAAACAAACAGAGGTTTACTGTTACAATTAATACATGGAAGAAAAATTGTGTAAATATTCAGTTTAAAAAGTTTTAATAATAATTGTAGTATTTTTTTCTACAATTAAGTGGTTGATCTTGTAGTAATATTTATTTTTTATCATTTAAATGTTTTATTTAAATTTGGCAGAAATAGGAATATATGAAGAGTTCATATGCAAAAGCCTCTAAATCCATTTGACGTATTTCTTTAAAATGAGCATTTCTTTCTGGCTACTTTGTATAGGTTTCTATGTAAGTACTTTAGCGAGTTTGAAGTAAAAGTATTTGATGGATGTATACTATGTGTCAGGAGCATTCACTCAGTATCATTATCTCATTTTTGACTGAGATGGCTTTTAGCTGGTTTTGCTTCCCAACTCTTCATATAAAAACCTACATTTTACTGTACAAAAGAGATACAAGACTTACATACTTCTGTTACATGTTAAACTGTACTTATATATATTTATATTTGTTTCAGGCTCCGGAGGCCGACTACCTAGAAGCATGCGTCGTGTCAGTGCTACAGATCCATGTCACGCAGCCAGCTGGAGACGTACTGGTCTTTCTCACAGGACAGGTCAGTCCTTGACGCTCAGTCTGTTTATATTTCCCTTGTGGAAGGACATGAGCCGTATCTATCAATGCATACATCTATTAAGAGTAGCTGTGTTGTGTCTGAGTCATGACGTAGCAGTAAAAAATTTCTCTCATATGTCATCATGAGTTTTTCCCTTTGACATTGTCACCTCTGGCTAATTGGTAGTAACATTTATTTTCTATTAAGCTGCTTTGAAACGATATGTGTTGTGAAAAGCGCTGTACAGATAAACGTAAAATTAAAAAATAAAAAGTAGCTGATTATTTTATTATAATACATATTTAAATTTTTACATTTTATATTATGTATATTTTAATATATATTTATTCTTTAAAGGATACTGGTACTTTGGTACCACATCAGTATTAAAATTATATTGGAGCAACAGCACTACTAACAAACAAGTTAACTGCACTAAAGCTTTTTTTTAATTTTTTTTTATTTTAAATTTTCATACCTTGATTTTTTTTTTTTTTTTTTTTTTTTAAACTTTAATATATTGTAATTTTTTTATTTTTATTTGTATATATATATATTTATTTTTTTTATTTTTTTTTATTTTTAAACTTATATAATATATAATATATCATGTTATTATTTTATGATGTATAAATTGGCTCAAGTGAGTGAGGGTAAGCTCGCGTCACCCTGCATCCTTTTCCTGTGTCTTTCCACTGTTTATCGATAAAGGCATAAAGAGCACTAATGTGAAATAAAAAAATACTTTGCTTTCAAAATGGAAATGCTGTGATGACCCAGAAAGATTTGATCTTCTGGTATTTATGTATTGTGTATATTGGGACAGTTTGTGGATCATCAATAGTGTAGATAATATTTATATTGACAATATTGATGTTTACTATGTCCTCTGGTGTTGCAGGAGGAGATTGAGGCGTGCTGTGAACTTTTACAGGAGAGATGTAGGAGACTGGGCTCGAAGATATCTGAGCTCATTGTTCTGCCCATTTATGCCAACTTGCCATCAGACATGCAGGCCAAGATCTTCAATCCCACTCCGCCTGGTGCACGCAAAGTAAGAACGCCATTCCCTTTGTCCTCCAGCAGGGGGAAGCATGTCTGTTCAAATCAGTGGAAGATTACACATATTTACTTGTAAATGTTTTCTTAGCTGACGCTTTTATCATAATTAAAATCAAACATGGCAGACTGATGCAAATTTTTTTGTAGATGTTTTTCTTTTAAAGCTTTCTTTGTTGATCATCTTGATAAATATGATGAACTCTAAATATGAGTTTCTTTGGTAACTGTGTGTGGAATTTTTGTGCTGCTTCAGGTTGTGGTGGCCACAAATATTGCAGAGACGTCTCTCACGATCGACGGCATCATCTACGTGATTGATCCAGGTTTCTGCAAACAAAAAAGCTATAATGCAAGAACAGGAATGGAATCTCTCATCGTCACTCCCTGTTCACGAGTAAGAGAAGCTTCTAGCAACAACGGAAATGTTCTCTCACGTTAATTTGTGAAGTGTACAGTGGACACAAAAGTGTTTAGACATACATAGTCATTTAGAGATTTACAAATGATTTATGCATGTAACAAAATGTATTTTATTAATGTATTGTTGTTGTTATTATTAATCATTATTAATAATTAATTATTATAAATAGCAACAGTTATTTGCATTCTTGATTATTAGTAGTAGTTATAAGTCCTAGTTAATTGTTATAAAATAATACAAGTTATTTTGTATTTATTAGTAATACAAATATTAATCAGTATCTATAATATTCATGATAAAATACACTCATATTAATTATTACTATTCAGTATTATAATTAGTACTTTAAAACATTATTTTGATTATTAGTAGTAGTATTCATCATTATCTATGATATTCATAATAAAATAATATTATAATATTACTATATGTTATAATAATATAGTTAATAATTATTTATAGCCATATACAATTAAATTATTATTATTCAGTATCATAGTTAATACATTTATAGTATTAATAAATAAAACATTTTGATTATTGATATTATTATTACTAGTATTAATCATTATCTGTAATATTCAAAATAAAATAACATTATTATAATATAATATCACTATATATTCTAATAATATAGTTAATAATTTTATGTAACAATATATAACAACAAATTACTTTTCAGTATCATAGGTAATACATTAATAATATCAATAAATAAACATTTTGGTTATTATTAGTAGTATTAAACATTATTTATAATATGCATAGTAAAATAACATTATTATAATATCACTATATATTAGAATAATATAGATAAATGTATAACAACAATAACATTACTATTCAGTATCATAGTTAATACTTTAATAATATTAATAAATAAAACATTATTATTATTAGTAGTAGTAATCATAATCTGTAATATTCATAATAAAGTAACATAATATTATAACATAATATAGTTAATAATAAAATAATATTACTTTATATTATAACAATATAGTTAATAATTATATATAGCATTGTATATAATAATATATTATATTATATATATATATATATATATATATATTACTGTTCAGTGTCATAATTAATAATAAATAAAACAAATTCTTTTAAAAATAATGAGAAGTATAAGAAGAACTTTTATTATTACATATAAATTATTAGATTAGAGTATTATATTATTTTGTAATTTGAGTCTGAATGTGGGACAGGAAGTGATTATTGTTATTAAAGTCTTAAATCACTCGTTAAGTTAAATATGTGATTTTTTTTTTATTTTTTTTTTAGGAACAAATTATTATTCTTCTTTAGTTAAAATACTGAATATAGTTTTTTTGTTTTTAATCATATTTATTATTTCATATTTTACATATTTTGCTCTTTATACATTACTAAATGAAGCAGTTCAGCTGTTTTTATACACTTTTTTTTGTATTTAGCTATCATTTTTATTGCAGGTTGTTTTTGTTTTTCTCTTCTTTTTTCTTGGTGTTTAACAAAACCTTAAAACCATAAATAATATATATAGTTTTTTATGGTTTGAACAAGTGATTAATGATGTGTTTTATTATCATGTAGGCATCTGCCAATCAGAGAGCAGGTCGTGCAGGAAGAGTGGCTGCTGGTAAATGTTTTAGGCTGTACACCGCCTGGGCCTTTAAACATGAGATGGAGGAAACCACAGTCCCTGAGATCCAGAGAACAAACCTGGGCAATGTGGTTCTGCTGCTCAAAAGTCTCGGTAAAAATGAATGAATGAATGAATCAGTTTTTCTTCATAACTTCACCATGACAAATCCACATGCCAGTCATTAAAGTGAAGTTGAATATACTGAAGAATAATGCATTGGCTTAACTGAATTGAACATTTAGACACTTAAGCATAACTTAAAAATGTGCAAATGTCATTGCATTTGATAGAAAATATCAAACCAAGAGGCACAAAATTAGCACCTATAATTAGGCATTCAGTTATTAAGTTGCTTTTGGTTACTATGTTACAGAACTGCTCTATAATTTAAATTACATACACCAGTAATGGCATGATTTAGCAAATATTTGGTATAAATGAATGCTTTCACTCCGCTGATACTGATTGTATTTGTGTCATACAACATGCAGTGCATTTTAATGCATCCTTGTTCTAAGAAATTAGTTTTGAGAAATTCTCTAAAAGACGTTCAGATAATGTTAAGTATGGCTTAAGTGTCCAAATACTTTTTAGGTCAATCCGCTTAGGTACTGTTGAGTGTCTATAAATATTTTTGTTATGACAAACAATGGCAATTTTAGGTGTGGCATTTAGGAACTGGACTTTTAATGCATACATAAATAGACGTGACACACTTATTCACTCCCTGTAATCAAACACAATATGTCTTTTAATATGTGTTTAAGATCTGACATGTTTTTCCTGATCTTTGTGGCAGGCATAAATGACTTAATTCATTTCGACTTCATGGATCCTCCTCCTCACGAAACGCTGGTGTTGGCACTGGAGCAGCTTTATGCCTTGGGCGCCCTTAACCACCTCGGTGAACTCACTAAGGTGCGAAAAAAATTAACCCTAAATTAACCCTATAATTATACTGCATTAGAATACTTTTGGTTTTTTTAAACCCTCATAAACCTTAGTAAACTTAGTTGTGTTCACAACACATTTACAACAAAATGCTGGGTGTCAATAAGGGTACTAGACCTGGTAATGGACTGTAAATAACAGCTTTCCATTAATGGAACTATGCCAACATTTCGCTCTTTCGTCCTCAGTTTTGACTTTTTGTTTCTTTTGCACTGTAGCTCGGCCGAAGGATGGCTGAACTTCCTGTAGACCCCATGCTAAGTAAAATGATTCTGGCTTCTGAACAGTGAGTCCAAAATGCAAAGAAACAATTATGAAACCATCATTTTCAAGCTTATATGCAATTTGTCATGTTTTGAATGTTGTTGATTGATTTGTTCTTTAGTTATAAGTGCTCCGAAGAGATTCTGACCATCGCGGCCATGCTGTCCGTGAACAACTCCATCTTCTACCGGCCCAAGGACAAAGTGGTTCATGCCGACAACGCTCGGATGAACTTTGTGGTACCAGGAGGAGATCACATGGTGCTGCTCAATGTATATACACAGGTATGTTTATGTTTGCACTTGGAAATATCACTCATGATTCTGACAACTGTGGCTCTGTATGCTTTTACAGCCAAGCTTGTGCTGACAAAAATGATTTGTTATTGTCAGAATACTCATTGCATCTAGCGTGACTTCCTTATGGGAGATGTGCATCAGATGGATTGCTGAACAGGTTATGCAGGCTTGTGCAGACGTGCGTTTGTGTGTAGATGCTGTAGCAGGAAGTTCTCGTCTGGTACAATTATAACTTTGGAATGAACTGGTGTTTTGTAAGAATGACTGTTCAAACAGCAGAAACATTGTGTTAAAGACATTTTGGGCAGCATTTGGCACCTAATATAAAAGATTAGACTTAGAAGATTTTATAGTTACTAAGTTACAGAAGTGATCAATTTAAATCAGTAAAGCAGCAACGTTAATCAACGTTCATTACAGTTACTGCTGATCCTGATTTTATTTGTGCCATACAATGAATACAAAGTTTACTTACAATCAATTCAGCCTTTCGGCTGGACCAGCTATGCTTATTTTTTGTGAAATATTCAGATTTTTTTTTCACCATACTTTTTATTATTGATTTATTTTTTTAACAAAACAACTTCAATATTAGGGCTGGGTTTTGACACAAATTACACGATTGATTCAATTCTGATTCAAAAGCTTGATTATTTTGAATATATATCAGGTATAGTACATGCCAAATTTTCTCAAGGATAAAAAAAAATTGTCAACTAATGCTACAAAATATACGTGAGAGTCAGTTTGTACTACATTACTATAATATCGAAGGTTAAAATGAACTGATTTGTATACAATCACTTAAATTACACCCAATTCAAGTTTTATAATAATAAAGTTACAATTATGTAATTATATTTCTACTCCAATTTTTTTTTGTAAACATAAACATTTAAATGTTGGCTGTCATAAAATGTTTAAATGAAGTTACATTAAACATTAAACAACAGTAAAAATGAATTACAATTAATATGATATATAGTGTATATATTTAGCAAAATGCTCCTCTCTAGAGTTATTCTAGCAGACTAACAAGTTTAAGGTCACCAAATATGTTTTTTTCTGAGGTAAATGTGGCCTAAATTTATTCTATGAATACTGTAATAAAATTGACAATTTAAAATCTGAGACTTTGTTTCATATCAAAAGTAACAAAACACAAAGCTTATTATGATTTATTGGATAGGAGACGCACTACAATATTCTGTTCATTAACTGAAAACAGCATTTACTCTATGAATACTGTAATAAAATTGACAGAATTTGAAATCTGAGACTTCGTCATATCAGAAGTAACGAAGCACAAAGCTTATTACGATTTATTGAATAGAAGACGTGCTACAATATTCCGTTCATTAACTGAAAACAGCATTTATTCTATTAAACAGTAATAAAATTGACAGAATTTGAAATCTGGGACTTTTTCATATCAGAAGTAGCAAAGCACAAAGCTTATTATGATTAATTGTTTAGGAGACGCGCTACAATATTCTGTTCATTAACTGAAAACAGCATTTACTCTATGAATACTGTAATAAAATTGACAGAATTTGAAATCTGATACTTTGTTGCATATCAAAAAGTAACAAAGCACAAAGCTTATTACGATTTATTGGATAGGAGATGCGCTACAATATTCCGTTCATTAACTGAAAACAGGCTAGAATAATCATTTCTTGGGATTTAAGAATCAATATTTTTTTACCCAGCCCTATTTATCTTTAATTGCACAGTATTAAATGAACAACCATTTATAAAATGGTCTCACAAACCTAAAGTGTAAATCACATTAATGGTCATTTGTTCAAATAAGTCATTTGTTTGTGAGTCAGATTCACTGCTTGCGGTGTGTTTGTTGTTGTGTGGACAACACACAATTATTGTATTCATTAGCATTCAATGGTCTTTCTCCATGTTAGTGGATAGAGAGCGGTTCCTTGTTCACTTTGTGTCGGACATAACCAAATAATGATTCACAAATCAGTAACAGAGTCAGTTGTAAACTCAGTAAATTGACAAGCGAGTCTTTCTCTTTTTCTCTTCGTTGGATAGATAATGGCTCTATGTTGAGTTTAGATCAGACTTAACCAAATAATGACTTGCAAATTATTGAGGAAGTCGATTCAAAAACTGTGGTTCAAAACACTAACTCACAAATGAGTTTTGTAAATATTTATGACTGAATCACTGAAGAGAATGAGTCACTGAAACACTGAATTATTTTTGCCATAAAGGAAAACGTATTCAATAGCCTCTCTTTTTCTCTGTCAGTGGGTAGAGAGCGGTTACTCCACTCAGTGGTGCTTCGAGAACTTCATCCAGTTTCGCTCCATGAAGAGAGCCAGAGATGTCCGTGATCAGCTGGAGGGGTTGATGGACAGGATCGAGGTGGAACTGTGCAGCTGCAGTGGTGACAGTGGGCCCATTCGCAAGGTGATTTCCTTATTCCCCACTCACTTCCTTTCTCGCATTTCCTTCAGTGATATTGTGTTTGTGCAGAAGCGTGCCGCTTTGCATGTGATGGCTATCTTAACTTTATGAACCTGAGTTTAGCTTTATAGAGTGAATTATGTTTTAAAACGCTCTTACTTGTGGCCCTTGCTGACTAAAAAACATTGATGTAGAATTTGTGGCACAGATTGCATTGTTAAATATTAGGTAAGTGCTTGCTTGTCTCATCAGGGCTTTTTACATTGCACTTAACCCGAGGTGAACATCTTTTTAGTCCAGGTTACAATGTGTTTTTTTTTTACTGAGGGAAAAATATTGAACAGGGAACATTCAAACAGACGTAATTACCTGTCAAGAGAAAATATGCGTCTCTCATGTGTTTGTTTTTCAGTTCTTCCTGTTTTGTGTCACTATGAATCATCAGTATTTAAAGACAATGTGATTTTTCACATCAGGCAGAATAACACAATACCTGAACACATACATGCTTGCTGGCTTTGTATTACTTCATTTTACCTAGAGCTTTTGTATATTTAAAGGTGTTTGGCATTGATGAATGCAGGTTAGGTGACTAAGCATCAATTGCGGTATGAGTAACAGTGCACAAATCCTACTTTTGTCTGATTCCAGTTGCAGTTGAATTGTTGCAAAATTAAATCAATCACTGAATGCCACAATTGTCCAATCAAAACTACGTATTTTACAGAAATGTGTAAGAAATATGAATACATTATAGAACAACTTCACCAGGTCATGATCTAAATGTGATTGCATTTTCTTCTAGGCGGTGACTGCGGGATATTTCTACCACACGGCACGCTTGAGTAAAGGGGGTTATAAAACAGTTAAACACCAGCAGACTGTTTACGTCCATCCCAACAGCTCACTTTTTGAGGAACAGCCACGTTGGATGATCTACCACGAACTGGTGTTCACCACCAAAGAGTTCATGAGACAGGTATGGATTTTCCCTTCACTCTGTCTTTTTAGTCTGGTATCACTCATTTTATTGCATCCAAACATCATATTAAATGGACAGTCCACCCCAAAATTTTAAGTTCTGTTGCTATTTCAGCGTTTGTACAAGGTGCTTAAAATGCTTGAAGTACTTGAATTTGACTTTTTGAAATTTAAGGCCTGGACAGCCTTTGAAAATAGCTAAATTTCTGAAGAGGTGCTTGAAAAGTGCTTGAATTGTTGAAAGACAGAATCTGTGAAATGAATCTGTGAAATAAGTGTTTAATTTTTAAAAAAAGCATATGTCTTTTCACGCAAAATTCATGCAATTAAACAAAAATTCCCTTATTTCAGTTAATGTCATAAAACTAGCAAGCTAAGCCAGTAGTAGCACTGACATGTAAACATGGCTGAAGACGCAAAAAGAGAAACAGATGAATTCAGTCATTTGAGTGAGTCATATAAGCTGGAACCACTCCGGTTGATCCAAACTTCTTTCCATTTCAAGTGATTCAGTAGCAAAAAACAGTTTAAATTAAAAGAGCCATTTATTTTCGAATTTTAACATTGGTTGTAATGATTTTAAAAAAACATTTAAAAACCATTGCATCGCAACATGATTCACTGTTTCGAAGCGCTCCAATCGAATCACGTAACACAAATCATTTGACTGATATCAGGACTTCGGAGTGGGTTCGTGAATCATTTGACTTACAGTGGAACTTTACATATCACTAAACGATTTAGATCGGAACTTCGTTTCGCGTATCGCAAATTATTTGATTTCTATCATAACTTCACATATCGCAAATAATTTGATTAATATAGGAATCTTTCAACGAATTGAATGGTTTGCGATCCGTGCTCCAAGTCCTGATCTGAAATGATGGTTTGTGAATAATTACTCAGATCGGGACATTGGGGCATGGATCACAAATCATTTGATTTAGATCGGGACTTTGAAACGGGTTTACGAATCGTTTGACTTAGATCAGAACTATGCGTTTCGCAAATCATTTGATTTAGATCATAACTTCACGTGTCGCAAATCATTTGATTCAAAACAGGACTTCAGAGCGTGTATTGTGAACCATTTGATTTAGGTCGGAATCATT
>JAHKKF010520612.1:0-10967 GCA_019740295.1 Labeo calbasu | reverse complement strand
AAGGGTTCATTTTCAGGGCTGATACCTATTATTGCAGATCAAGTAGACCAATAACCAATATTTGAACCGATATATCTGTCTGGTGTGAAAATGAAAATGTCAAAATTAAGAATAACAAAGGCTAATTTTCAGGGCTGATACCTATTATTACAGATCAAGTAGACCAATAACCAATATTTGAACCGATATATCTGTCTGGTGTGAAAATGAAAATTAATATCAAAATTAAGAATAACAAAAGTTCATTTTCAGGGCTGATACTATTATTACAGATCAAGTCGACCGATAACTGATATTTTGAACCGATATATCTGTCTGGTGTGAAAATGAAAATGTCAAAATTAAGAATAACAAAGGCTCTGAAAAAAAGTTCTCTAAATGCTTTTAAATGATTTAATCAGCAAATCTGTTTTGAAAATGATACCAATA
The DNA here is from genome assembly GCA_019740295.1 of Labeo calbasu. NCBI lineage: Eukaryota > Metazoa > Chordata > Actinopteri > Cypriniformes > Cyprinidae > Labeo > Labeo calbasu. The sequence goes on along the minus strand of JAHKKF010520612.1, from coordinate 10,538 downwards.
AACATAAAATGCTTAATATTGGAGCCAATAATCGGTCAAGCCCTAGTCACGTGTCCAGCCGAATAGTACTTGCTTTTTTTTGTTGTTGGGATTTAGGCCCCCACATGAAGGCCCCCATGTAAAAGTTCAGATTGCACTAACCATCATACTCCTCATCCCAGTCCATCTGCTGTATGGAATCATTTTCCGAGTGTGAATGGGACGCTTTGCGATGTGGTAGGTTAGGGGCTACACTGCATACAGCCACAGACTTCCTAAGACCAATGAGCGGATCTGGCATGAAGCTGCTGAACTCAGGCATAGAGCCTCGACAGTTTCGACATTCTCCAGGAATGCTGGGCGTGTAGGAAATGGGTCGCACCGGGACCTGCGGCGGGGTGTCCAGGTGTGATTCTTTTCTTGCTTGGTTGTATACGCTGGACCTCTGAATGTAAGAATCAACATCTTTGTACTTATCAAGCACTTTATCACTCCTGTCAGGTTTGCAGGTTCCTTTCCATACTATTATGAAAAACAACATCAAAACAAAGATGGCTGTCAAGATAGCCAGCATTGTGACCAGTTCTCCAATCCAAGAGTTCCAGGATGAAATTATAAGTTGGTTCCTAACATCTGTGTCCATCTCACACAGTCTCCCGCTGAATCCCACCAAACAGGAACAGCTAAAGGATCCATATGTGTTGACACAATGGCCTTCATTAAAGCAAGGCCTGTTCACACACTCATCGACATCAATCATGCACCTGAAAAACAGAAATGCTCCATCAGACATACCTGGGGAAATACTACGATATCTTCATAAGGATGATAAAAACAAAAGACCTTTCTCCTTTGAATCCTGGCTCACACTCACAGATGGGTCCATCAAGACCGTCTATACACTGTCCACCATTCTGGCATGGATTCTCCTTGCAGTATAGACCCATCTCACACCTGCAATCATACAAAGAGTTGTGGGTATACAGTAATTCTGTCCCACTGACAGATGATGTAATCAAAAATTCACTGTACACTGAAAGTGCAGTACCTTTGACCTGAGTACTGGCCCCTGCATTTACAGTAGTAGTCCAGGTTGTTCTGGATGCAGGTTCCTCCATACAGGCAGGGGTTGGAGTCACAAGGACCAGTCTTGACCTCACAGTGAGTCCCAGAGAATAAAGTGCTGCATTCACAGACATAACCTGTGGGAATATTAGTGACTCAGCAATGCAATAAAACAGTTTATAAATATAATACAGGGGTTAGATAAAGACATATCTACAGTTGGATCTAAAACCTACAGCAAAATGCTTGTTTTTATTTGAAATTATATCCATAAAAATGGTGTACAATTATCTCTTTTAAGTTTTATGGAAACCCATGTATGATCAGTGTTAAAACAGTTTTTACTAAATATTTATGTGGATACCAGATTCAGGATTCTATACTGAACATAAACTTCCAAAGAACAACATTTGTTTAAAACAGAAAGGTTTTGTATAAATTTAAAAGTCAGTACTGTCACTTTTGATCAGTTTAATGCATTCTTTCAGAATAAAAGTATTACAAAAAAAACCACACATTTGAATACAATGTCATTTTAATTTTGTTGAAATTACGAGAATAATGTTGAAATGTTTTGAGAACAAAGTCGAAATGTTTCGAGAATAAAGTTGAAATTTCAAGAATAAATTAGAAATTACAAGAATAAAGTTGAAATTTCGAGAAAAGAGTCAAAATGTTTCAAGAATAAAGTTGAAATTTCAAGAATAAAGTAGAAATTTTGAGAATAATGTCGAAATGTTTAGAAAATAAAGTCAAAATTGCGAGAATAAAGTTGAAATTACGAGAATAATGTTGAAATTTCGAGAAAAAAGTTGATGTGTTGAGAGAAACAAGTCAAAATTACGATAATGTTAAAATGTTTCGAGAATAAAGTCAAAATGTTTCAAGAATAAAGTCTAAATTTCAAGAATAAATTAGAAATTACAAGAATAAATTAGAAATTACAAGAATAAAGTAGAAATGTTTCGAAAATAGTTGAAATTGCAAGAATAATGTTGAAATGGTTTGAGAATAATGTCGAAATTTCGAGAATAAAGTTGACGTGTTGAGAGAAACAAGTTGAAATTAAGAGAATGTTGAAATGTTTTACTTGTAATTATGTTGTAATTTTGACTTTATTCTCAAAATATTTCAACTTTATTCTCAAAACACTGACTTTATTCTTGTAATTTTGACTTTATTCTCATAATTTCTACTTTATTTTCGTAATTTCTACTTTATTCTCATATTTCAATTTTATTTTTGTAATATTTCGACTTTATTCTCAAAATATTACGACTTTACTCTCATAATCTTTGATTTTTTTTTTTTTTCATTTCCAGATTAACAGGAAGAAAATCAATGAGGTTTTAAGACTATTGGAGTCTAACAGTAATAATAAAATTTATATGAGTAATACATATGAAAAATATCAACGCCATGGATATTAATACAGATATTGTTAGTATGATATTTTCATTAATCTACAGTATTTGGGTTCAGTCTACCTCCACTCTGCCTCATTAAGCAGCTCCCTCCGTTGAGGCACGGATTACTGGAGCAGTCTGGAGATGGGAAGAAGACACAGCCAGGAGAAACTCCCACCATGTCCTCAATGGCAACCCCTAATGGACCATTTGAGTCCAAGGACAGTCTCTGTCCATTAAACAGCACAGAGTCCATGCAGCCCTGAAGGCTGTCTGACACAGGCAGATTGCGCCTGAGCCTGGAACCGAGACGTTGAGCGTGTCCACCCAGGACCACCTGGTCACCCAGGTCGAGGCAATTGACGGGACCGGGAGCGATGCCTGACGCAGAATGGAGCTGATCCAGAACCAGCCTGGCATAGTTACCCTTCACCTCAAGTTCTGCCATGTGCCATTGTCCATCATTCACCAGGACGCTGTGCACAGAAACTGTAGCGAGACCCCAGCCGCAGTCCAACTGGAACTGCAGTCGGCCTCCCACGATCTGAGGAACACATACAGTCAATATTAAAGGTGACGTATCATGAAAATATGACTTTTTCCATGTTTAAGTGCTGTAATTGGGTCCCCGGTGCATCTGCCACTCCAGAAAATGTGAAAAAAGACTTTGTTTTGGTAAGCCTTTCTCTGCAAATATGTGAAAAAACATGCATGTCAGATTTTGCTTCCCACGTGAAGTAGAAAAGGGAGTCCCAGCCTCAAAGGAGACAAAAGAGCAGTGGATTTATTGATTTATTTACTGTGTATTACACTGCTGCCACACAGATCTAATATAAACATGCAATTTCTTTCCCAGCTGTTTACCTTCACAGACATAACCAACTGTTTTTGTAACTTGTGTGTTTTCAACATAAACTTGTGTGTATTTGACAGTTTAAGCGGAATAAGACATGAAAAAGAACTTAATTTAGTACTCACATGCCGTGTGACTGCCGCTCTCTGTGTGCAAGCTTCAAATGTGTGCATTTAGAAAACCGTATGTATCAGAAGTTTAAACTAATGTGGCTTTAAAAAACATGATTTCAGCTCAATAGCCATGATAATCAAAATCAAACCGATGTTTTTTGGCAGAGTATCTGAGTTATGAGCTGTAATGGCACAGCCCTATTCTGGAAAAGGGGGTGGGGAGCAGTAGCTCATTTGCATTTAAAGAGCCATGCACGAAAACAGTGTGTTTCTGCTTCCACTCAAAATAGGCATTTTTAAAATGATATAGTAAATGATCTTTGGGGTATTTTGAGATGAGACTTCACTTCACAAGACTTGCATCTTGTAAAAAGCGGCATAATGGGTCACTTTTTGTTGGTTTTTCCCAGCTTGCCCTTGTAAAAAAGTAATATATTTAAAATGCATTTATTTTATACTAAATATAGTTCAAGACAATTAACATATTTACTGACTTATCTCTCGAGACTTACTAATATAAAAACTTGTAATTAAACTTTATTCAGATGACTACTTGTGCACAATGTACATTTCTTAACATTAACGCTAAATTATGTTTTAATGTCACAATGAGAACTGTATGATTTCTAGATAATATTGGTCTTTAAATGCTAATAATTTAAAGTGTACCTAAAGTATACTTGCAATAGTTCCACTTTAGCACAATCAAATATACTTAATCGCATCTTTAGTTGGACTTCAGCAGTACTTCTGCACAATTAAAGTGCATTATGTGCAAAATTAGTTGTTCCAATTTAGCAGACTTTAAATATACCAGTTTAGTATACTAAAAGTACAATTGCAGGGTATTTTTATTAAGTACATAATATGTAAGTGTATTTGTAGTATAAAAATATATTTTAAATGCATTTTAGTATATGTATTTTTCACTAGGGTGCCATAAAACCACTCTAAAACCTTCATTAAACACCACCTTAGACTGGTTTAAGCTGTTTTTAGACTTCTCTAGGGACATCTGGTTCTATTAGGGTTAATGTATATGGTGTTTTTATACTCTTTTATACCTCTAAAATGCTGTGGCCTCTTCCTCTGGCAAGCATTACTGTTCCTTCTCCTGAAAGCGTTTTTAACTTGAGCGTGAGCTTCACTTCTGTCCTGCTTTCTCTCAGGCGATATTTAATGTAGCTGCTCTCGCTAAATGTCATTGAAGATCCTCCTTAGAACAGAAAATGACAAAATACAGTTAGTAGCGAGTTAATTAAAATAAATACAGATGACATTTAAGTTGGGATCCTGGTTGCTTATGTCTGTTTTACTCACCTTTAAAACTGGCTGTAATAATAAATGTCTTACTAATTCATTTTAAGCCATGGAAAATTGTAGAAAATGTCATGCACAGAATACCCATATTAAAATTAATAACTAATGTTTCCATAACAATATCATACTGTCCGACAAATGCAAAACACAGTAACTACAACAACGCTGGAACTGAGAAAATGGCTTTTTGAAACATTTTATTAATTGATTTTTACTTTTATAACATAGTTGAGCTACCCCGGTATGGTCTTTGTAGTAGCGAAATAAACATGTTAAACCCAATTGTAATTACTCTTACGAAAGCAGTATAACACATGGTTGTGGATGGTAATTATACACGTTAAGGTATTCTCGTTAAGGATATAATGGAGTATACCCATTTCTCAGCTGAAGAAACTTTTAAACGTCTTTTATCTTGCAGTTGATTTACTGTTAAACACCTCATAGATCCTGCTCAAGAGAAGCTGCCATTCTCAGCATTAATTATAAAAACACCCTTGTGTTAAATTATGCGTGTAAGCGCTGCTCCACCTAATGATTAAATCTGCAAATAGCTGAAAGTGAAGCCTATATTATTGTACTTAATGAATGTGTTTACAATACACACACTTTAACACTAAACGCTTGCAAATTGTTTCTAATTAAGTGAGCAGGGAACAATTTAATCTGCACCTGTGATGGGTACTTTAGATGACACTGTCTTCTCTGATAAGGAAATTGATTCACTGTTACCTGTGCATTTGACTTTGGCAGCACCTGTGCATACGCAGCTGTGTTCGTCTTCCCCAAACCCTGACACACACTCATAACCCTCAGGACATGGGCTGTTTACACAGGTGGTTTCATGGTTCAGGCAGTTTCCGTCTGAAACAGCAGGAGATTGAGGGGAAAAAAGTTGAGATTTAACAAATGTGCTATATAGACTTGTTTCACATATAGGATTATCAAAGCATTATTACTTAATAATAATTGTAATAATTTTTAATTAAATAAATATTTTTAGTTTTATTGTCCTTACAACAATTATTATTATCATTATAATTTATAAATACTTGCATTAATAATATTATTATATATTTTTATACAAATATAATAGTAATACAAATAATACTAAAAATACAATTTTAATATTTATATGTTATTATAAAATGTAATTTTTTAATTATTTTAATTTACATATTTATTATTTATTTTTAAATAATTGTAAATAATAATTTTAAAATTTAATTTTTATTTTTAAATATTTTGTAGTTGAAATTATTATTATTATTATTATTATTATTATTACAGAACAATTTATTCTAAAAATTAAATGAAATTGAAAACAATAAAAAAGGCATGGTTTAATATTCTTTTATACCTCTAGAACTATTATTATTATTATTATTATTATTATTATTATTATGTAGAAATATTTATATTAATGGTAAAAGTACAAATAATAACACAAATAACATTATACTAAAATACATTNTAAATGAAATTGAAAACAATAAAAAAGGCATGGTTTAATATTCTTTTATACCTCTAGAACTATTATTATTATTATTATTATTATTATTATGTAGAAATATTTATATTAATGGTAAAAGTACAAATAATAACACAAATAACATTATACTAAAATACATTTATGGAAAGGCATTAATAACAATAAATACTTGCATTATTAATAATAGTACAAATAATACTAAAAATAAAAATTTCAAAATTATTATTATTATTACTGATAATAGTACAACAACACTAAAATTATTAGGAGTTATTTATAAATTCATTTTTGAAAAAAAAAAAAATGGTAGCTTAATATTCTTTTATACCTCTAGAATTATTATTATTATTATTATTGTGTAGAAATATTTCTATTAATGTAAAAAGTAAAATTAATAATACTAGTAATAATTATTGTTATTATTGTTATTACTATTATTAATGAACAAAATAATAATAGTACAACTGATACCAACAAAAGTGAAAAAAATGTTTTTAAAAAGACAATTCAAAAAGCTACAACCTTACAGTTTGTTACCCAGTTTATGACTGTAACATTGCATACCTGTGCACAGACATTTAGCTGTCATGTGGTGTCTGGGTGTGACATAGCTCACTCGGGCAGTGCCGTATGTGGCCATACTGGTCTGGTTAAGCAGGACCACTCGTCTACACATGCCACCAGGACACTCAGAGCCTGAGCACTGACTATTCAGAACCCGCACCACATGTAGTCCTGTCATTTCTTTGATGGCTGCTCTGGAAGAGCTGAGCTTCTGAGAGAGGGCTTCCAGTGAGCTGACACCTCGTCCTGGTTTCTCAAAGCACAGAAGAACATCCAGGCCATCGCCAGTTTCTGCAGGCTGCAGACTGATCAACTGCAGGGCGGCCCTGGGGACACCAGCGACACTGCGGACTGCTTTCTGGAAGTTTTTCCAGTGATCCTGAATAAAATCCTTTGCAGCGATGCCAGCAAATCGCACAGAAACAGAACTGTCCAGCATCTGCTCTGTGACCCGCAGCACGTTCACTGTGACACTGGCTAAGGCTGAGAAACGGCCGTCACTGACTGAGACATTAAGCTGGTAATGACCCACGTCCAAGCCTCCGCGGGCCAACAATCTGCCATCCGCGCCAACGACGGAGAACAAGCTGTGTGACTGTGGCTCCAGACTGAATGTGAGCGTGTCATATTCATCTTGATCTGTGGCGTGGACCTTGCCCAGCATGCCTCCTAAATACTCATCTTCCAAGATCATGATGGAAACATCCAGAGAAAGCACAGATGGAGGACACACACTCGTCTGTACTACAAGCACACTGACAGATGTGGCTGATCTCAGTGGGGGCCTTCCATTGTCAGACACCTGAAATTAGATACAGAAGATTTTCATTTTAGATTTCAAATGGTAACCGTTTACATCAACTTTCATAACTGTAACAAACATTTCTAATGTGTGTCACATTATCCTTCAGAAATCATTCTAATATGCTGATTTGATGTTTAAAAATACATTTATTTTTGAACTATAATAACATTTCTTATTATTGTTTAAAAAGGGTAGGCTGCTTAATATTTTTGTGGAAACCATTTATTCAGGATTTTTTTGATGAATAATAATAATAATATATATTTATTTATTTTTTTAACTGCATTTTGAATTTTTTTTTGTAATATTCTATGTCTTTACTGTCACATTTGTTCAAATTTAATGCATCTTTGTTGAAATACAAATAGTTTTTTTTTTTTTTACTTTATTTTTTGGAGCTGCATTATTTTTATTATTATGTAGAAATATTTATATTAATGGCATAAGTACAAATAATACAATAATAATACTATACTGAACTAAAATTAGAGAAAAATATTAATATTAAATAAAAAATGTTACAATATAATATAAAATAAGTGTCACATTATCCATACTTATAATACTATACTAAAATAAAATAAAATTAGGGAAAAGTATTCATATTAAATACTTATTAATACTTAATACATACTAAATACTTAATAATAACAGTACAAATAATACTAAAAATACAATTTTGAAAATGATTATTAACATTATAATACATTATGTATAAAAAATGTAATCAAACAGCAAGATTAAAAGCTACGATTTAATATTCTTTTATACCCCTAGAACTAGAATTATAATAATAATTATTATTATTATTATTATTATTATTGATGATAACAGTACAGTTAATTCTAAAAATAAAATTAAATTGAAAAAAGTTTTTTTTAAATTGTAAAATTACATATACATCTTTAATTTAATGGATCCTTGCTGAAATACAAATATTATTTATTTATATATTCTTTTATTATTTGTAGCTGTATTATTTATTTATTTATTTATTTATTTGGTCTAACTGACTATACATTTTTGAACAGTAGTGTAAATGTAAAATGTTATAATATTATGTATGAAATTTAAAATTGGTCTATAGGTTATTTTAAAATAATGTTTTAACCAAATTCTGCCACTATACAGAACTATAGGACTGAGCATTGTGGCTAGAAAGGCAGTAAAAGTGTTTTCACTTGTCTGCTATGACACTTGTTCAACACAAGAGGGAACATTCAACACATGAATCATTACAAATGTCTGCATCACATAACAATGATATCTTCCACTAATAGGCATATTTTGGTATCAAAGACTTGTGCATGTTTTTGATTTTTTGAGAATACTGTTCTCAGCATACAAATCAGAGCATCATCCTCTAATCATGCGTAGTTTGTGCAAAATGTCATGAGCCCAGAGTGTCCAAGTGACCACTGCTGTAAAAATCCCCTAAAGGCTTGCTACACAACAAACAAATGGACAAAGCTCAGTTCTCACCTGCACTTGGAGTATATGCTGACCCTTTCTCAGTGGTCCAGCTGTCTTTACTACACCCTGCTGGTCTATGCTAAAGGAGCTTGACTCGTCACCCTTCAAAATACTAAAGGAAAAAGGAGGCCCATTTTGAGGGGAGTCCTTGTCTGTTACATTGAGCTGTAACACAGCGGCCCCTGAAGGCAGATTCTCCTACAGAATAAAGAAAGATATCCAGAATCACTCCAAAAGAACTGAGAGATTACAACATCACCTCTCACTGAGCGCTCAGGTGTGGAGTAAGGAAAGAGTGTGTATAGGATTTAATTTGCCCTACTCTATGGGAGAGTGTGGTCTTGCCTGGATGATGAGGCTGTAGTTAGCCTGAGAGAAGACAGGGGGATTATCATTCACATCAGACACGGTCACGTTGATTGCAGCGCTGTCGGATTTGGGGGGATTTCCACTGTCGGAAGCCAGAACGGTCAGCATGTAACTCGCTACCTAAATTAACCGAAATAAAAAAAGCAGAGAATGGAGTCATTCTTGGCTTTTGCAAGGAATTAGAAACACTGTTGTCAAGGCCTGTGAAGCTGAAGTGAAGAGGAAATATGTTATTCAAAATGCATTACCTTTTCCCTGTCCAGCTGATGGGCCAGTCGCAGTTCACCGCTGACTGCATCCATGATGAATGGACATGTTTGGTTGTTGTTCTCAACGGAGTAGTAGATTCGGTTGTTTAAAGGCCCATCAAAATCATTCGCCAGTACCTAAGGACAGGGATCATTACACTTGATGAAAATCTGTATATCTCACATAAACCATATGGCACATATTTATCTACTGGAGTAGCAACACAATCAAAAGACAATTTCATTTTCAATTTTAACTAGATTAGGGATAGCTCACCCAAAAATGAAAATTACACCATGATTTAGTCACCCTCAAGCCATTCTAGGTGTATATGACTTTCTTCTTTCAGATGAATACAATCACAATTATATTAAAAAATTTACTGGCTCTTCCAAGCTTTATAATGGCAGTGAATGTGTGTTGAGATTTTGAAGTCCAAAAAGTGCATCCATCCATCATGAAAAGTACTCCACACAGCTCTGGGATAACAACAGCTCTGAAGCAAATCAATGCATTTGTGTAAGAAAAATATCCATGTGTAAAACTTTATAAACCGTAATCTGTAGCTTCCAGCAAAGCTTTGCAGCAAAGGAAAAAACATCTTTTCTTATCTTTTATCAAAATCTTTAGATATTTTGCTTTGCAAATACTTTTGTACTTTAATTTGTGATCAGTGTTTTGTTTTGCTCTCTCCAATGCGCTATCACTTTCGTAACTTTTTACCAGAGCTTAAGCTACGCTTACATCCAACGTCATCCGCTTGAATGCCACTTTCTTGTGAACATGCATACGACAATTAGCGGAAGCTAGAGATTACAGTTAATAAAGTTCTAAATATGGATATTTGTCT
>JAHKKF010520610.1:0-19572 GCA_019740295.1 Labeo calbasu | reverse complement strand
TTTATTAATGAATCACCTTACAAATATGATAAAATAGCACACGTCACTTTTCCAGATGAATGTTATAATAAACCCAAACTCACAACATGCAGAGAGACACTCCACACATGTAAATGAGCAGCATTTACTGTGAACGGAGCCACTCTGACACGCACATATGTATGTAAATAATCCAAGCGCATATATTAAACCTGCATCGCAAATATATATTTAACTGAATCGTAGCGTTTGTGAATTCTTAATAGCATTGCGCATTATTATAATTTTTTAATGGGTTTAATATGTGGAAAGTGGAAAGTATTTTGCCAATTACCTGACACATGGGCAAAATGCAATCGAGGATTTTTTTAATCGAATACTTGAAAAGAATCGAGTAATCGTAACAGCCCTACATGTGACACTGAAGGCTGAATGTCTGCTGAAAATTCAGTTTTGCCATCACAAGAATAAATTAGCTCCTAAAACAAATTAAAATATAAAACAGTGTCACATCATAATAACATTTCACACTATTGCTGTTTTGATCAAGTAAAAGCAGCCTTGGTGAGCGTACACTTTTTTTAAACAGTAGAGCCAGTAGAACAAATTTTATCATTTATAACACAATTTATCATATTTAAATGCATTTTACATATTTCTTCCCATTATCAACTAATGTAATGTGAAAAATACAATAAATTCACCTTTCTTAGAAAAACATACTGTGCCTTGTCAGTGTAAACACTTAATTGCCTTCACCCTAACCCTGCCTTCAATTAACATACTAGTGTAAAACCCAAGAGGAAAAACAGCATTAACCTGAAATACACACATTTACAATCATGCCCTTTGACACTCTTCCCCTTATTCCTCTCCTTCACATATGAACACACAATTTCAAACCAATCACCCAAACCATTGTTTCTCTACACAGCCAAATGTGACCCAAACGGCCTATTCGCACCTCAAGATGTGTATTCTCCAAAGACAATCACTGTGCTGAGTGAACGGATGAATACCTAAAGGCAACATGAATGCCAAACAACAGTCTCTAACACAGACTATTACATTCTGATGTAGCGAGTCATTTGAAAGAGAAAAAAAACATGCAGTTCCTCATGTTTGCATTTACCTGAAATGGAGGCAAAGTCTCCATTACTAGCGACCCTTATGAGAGAAGATCAGAAGGGCATCAAATCAATAAAATGAAATAATGTAATTCAGATGAGTATCCTGGCAGATAGTGTTTGTTTGCTAATGCATTGCAAATGTGAAGAGACAGATTCTGAGCTTTCGGGGCCTGATGAGAATAAAAAGCGAGGCCATTACCGTGCTATGTTTTTAAAGGCCACCATCCATTATAACAGGCTTCTGCAAACACTGGGTATCATCCAAATACGGCAAAATCAATTCTGCTGCTGCCTCAGTCTGCTTTGTATTATAAATTGCTGCTGCATTTCTATTGTGCATCCAGATGAAACAAAACAGATGACCCTTCCAGTCATCTCCAGTTTTCGCCTTTTTCCCCTCACTCAAACGAAACCAAACAAAAAACACATTTTTGTTTGCTATAGGGGTTTGTGATTCAAAACAGACACTTTGCGGCTACTGCCAAGCGTCTGCTTGGTCCACTGAGGAGGAAGCAATGGTCAAGTGTAGACACTTTACAATAACGACACTGGCTTACCCTCAGCCGACGGCGAGAGAAGGACGGCAGCTCCCAAAATGCCAAAGACGACGACCAAGGAGGTGGTTTTTATCATGTTGGCTGAGATCCGAAACTATATAGATGTCTTGGTTGTGCCGTACTCTGCCACTTTTGAGACGAACAAAGTGGCCAACTGGCTGTGAAGGCGAGTAGACTGAGGAAGAGTACTGAGCGTGATGAAGACTTCAAGGCCTCCTTACAGCCTCCTCTTGTTTAAGACCCTGTAATGAAGAGAGAAAAACACTTATTAATGTTTCAGAACTATCACTGCGACACGTTTCCTTGCTCAGAGCCAGAGAGAACTGAAGTGGTATTCAAATTCCTTGGCACTTCCATCTTAGCACAGCGACATGTGAGAGCGTGACCCCTGACCCCGTATCAGAGCAGAGCTATGGGAAGGAGGCTCTCGAGTCTGGAAGGCTACTTAAAGGGATATTCCACTGAAAAAATGTAGATTCTGCTATTGTTTACGTAGTGCCCTATGAAATCTGTTAGATTTTTTCACAAATCCCGTTTTATTTTTTTGGCATAATCCGTTTTTTTGTTGTTTTTTTTTTCGTTTAAAATTTTCTGGACTCCTTTTTTTCCATTTAGATTCTGTTTTAATGGTTAAATTAAAAAATACTCATTAAAAAGCATGTCTTATTAATTCAAATCATAAAATTGACACAATTTAACAAAATTTATGAAAAGTTACATTTTTAAGGCCCTAAGAAATCATTTTTTTCCCTCTACAAATTGTACTAGATTCTATATTTTTCCATTCATTTTCTGAATTCCATTTTAATGTTTCATTAAATTGCAATAATCAAAAGCATCTCAAGTTAACTGATTTCATAAAAATAGTTTATTATTATTTTCTTTTTTTTTCAGAAATACTCTGTTGTGTATTCACATTTTTCTGCTAAATAAATTCTGCTAAATAATTTTCTAATAAACATCCATTAAAAATAATACTTTAATACTAATTTTATTAGTAGTAGTGGTACTGTCATTACATTAAATAATATATTTCAAAACAAACTTTGATTTGACTGCTTGCTGTGAAGACCTTTAAGTGTCTGTTTGTATATGATATGATGATAGTTTTTCCCTAAAAAAGAAATTGTAAAATGTTCATGAAGTGACTCTCAGAGCAGTTGTAGAGATTGTTTATGTTTTTTGGGACAATATTTGGCTGAAATCTGGAATCTGAGGGTGCAAAAAAATAAATAAATAAATAAAAATAAAAATACTGAGAAAATCGCCTTTAAAGTTGTCCAAATTAATTCTTAATGCATATTACTAATCAAAATTAAAGTTTTGATGAAACATGATATTTACTTAATATCCTAATATTTTTTGCCATATAAGAAAAATCAATAATTTTGACCCATACATTTTTGGCTATTGCTACAAATATACCCGTGTTAATTAAGATTAGTTTTGTGGTCCAGGGTCACATATTTGTGACTTAATATTCATAGACACTAGTCCATACCACGTTTTAATTTAAGTGTACTGACCTACTTTTGATTCATTAATCCAAAATTTGACAAATCCGTGACATTGCGCGTTATACAGTGAATTCCATTTTTATGACTGGATTCCATGATTCCTGGATTCTGACTCAACCTCATGTTGTTCCAAACCTGTATGACTTTCTTTCTCCAATGTTTTTTTTTTTTTCTGTGGTCACTAAAACCATTTGGTTACTAAAATTTTTCAAAATATGTTCTGTTCTGTTCTGCAGAAGAAAGAAAGTCACAAAGTTTGAAATGACTTGAGGGTGAGTAAATGATGGGGTGAGCTATCCCTTTAAGCAGTGTCCCGTTCAAAATGGTTGGTGTTGGGTTCTGTCCAGCGTTAATAACATAATGTGTCTGCTCTCTCTTAGCTCCTGCTTGTCTCGATGCAATTAGTGGCTCCCAGAGGCTCTGCGGGACTGGGGGCCTGAATTAACAGGCACAGAGAGGGGGCCGGTGTCTGTCACTTTTCATTTGGCCGAGGGGGACAAAGAGCCCCGACCTGCGCCCTACTTTTCACACTTCCCTGACTCCTGGGTAATGGGGAAACAAAAGGCGGGGCTCCTCTGGCTCACAGGGACCCCTGAAGACAGACTGGGTCCCACTCCACACAGGACCACAGGGCAAGGGATGGAGAGATATGATTTGCAACAGGTTTCAACTCATCCCATCCCTGGTCCCTACTGTGCAACTTTCACAGACAGTACAATTAACTTTTATTACTACTATGATTATGATTATTACTACTACAAGTACTATTATTATCTATTAAATACATATTACACTGCTGCAAAATTTTAATAAAGATTCACACTCAATATGAGTTGTTTTTTCTGTGATAATTAAAACAATTAAAACAAACTACCACTACTAATAACAACAATAATCAAGGGCCCTATGATTTCTGAGTGAAAAACATCCACAGAATTCAGTCATAAAATGGAATGTACTGTATAACATGGAATGTCACGGAATTTGCCAAATTATACTTAAATCAAAACACGATATGGACTAGGGTCTGTGAATATTAAGCCACAAATATGTGACCCTGGACCACAAAACCAGTCTTAGACAGTACGGGTATATCTCTAGCAATAGCCAAAATAGCAACACGTCAAAATAAAAGTTTTGTTTAACCTGAAGAAATTATGACAAAAATGCATTGCTTAATATAATGATAGTGCTACTATTAATAAAATTATGAGTAAAAAAAATATTTTTAGGGATTATTTACCAGAAGAAAATATTTAGTAGAATTTATTTACACACAACACAGTATTTCTGGGAAAGAAAAATAAATTAATTAATTAATTAAACAATAAAGTTAATTTTTTATAAAATCAATTAATTAGAGATGCTTTTGGTTGTTAAAATTGTATGAAACCAATAAAATGGAATCCAGAAAATTAATGGAAAACACAGAATTCGGTCCACAAAAAAAAAAAAAAAAACATTTGAGAAAAAAAAAAAAAAGTATTTTATAAGGCCTTAAAAATTTAGTTTTTGTTAAACTTTTCTCAAATTGTGCATGTTTCTTGAGTTCAATTAATTAGGCATTTTTAATAACTATTTTTTTCATTTAACCATTAAACAGTCTAGTAAAATTAGAAAAATGAAAGATTTTATAGGGTCATAATAATCTGGGAAAACCAGTCGGATGTCGCGCTGGGACATTTTCAGGAAATTTGAAAAATAGGTTGAATCTCAGTTTGGTATCAAAATTAGGTTTTCATTTAATTATTATTCTATAACATGTATATCAGCTCTGAAAACATCTCGGCAAAATTCAGTTGTTTAGTGCAGAAAAAGCGATTTATTGCAGCAAGCAGAAATGAGAGTGTCTCTCTTATGTTTAGAACACGCTGCGAAGGTGCTTTCTCTGAACACCACAAAAATACCTATCAAAATAAACCAAGTAACATATTTAATAAATGTGTATCAATGCACACTCCCCGCAAGTCCTATGTAAACTACTTGAATAAACTACGGCATGCAAAGTTTATTTATTTATTTATTTTTTAATATTGTGAGATGGGAGGCGCAAAAGAACAGCGCAGTCTAAAATAGCTGCTCACTTAAACAATCTTACTCATCTGTGTACTCAGTGTGTTCAATCTTGGTGATGTCAGTGTCCTAATCAATGTTATAATGGAGTATTTCACATCCAGAGATGAAGGATCAGATGATGAAGTTACTAAAGAGGAGAAGTCCGATGGTCATTACACTTAAATCAAACCACAACATGGACTAGTATCTGTAAATATTACACCACAAAAATACCATTTAAATGTTTTAATGAATGGAGCAGACCAGCAGTTTTGTCTACTACACACAATGAAACGAGCGTGACGCTCGCAGTGATTTCAGCATTTGACCGTTCCATTTTAGGAAAACTAGCATCATATCATATACACACAGAAATGTAAAGGTGACATGGCAACCTGTAAAAATAAAAGTCCGGTAAGACATTGTGCCAGAAATATATTACTACTACTACTACTACTACTACTACTAAAATGAAACAAACATTATTATCTAGGGTATAATCACACAACTTTTCAGTTTAAGTTTTAATTTTAATAGTTAAATAGTTTTTTGCCAAAAAAAAGTTTGCATAAATTTCAATAATTAAAAGATAAATGAAATGAACATTTTATGCCTTCATTTGATAACAAGAGCATTTTAAATACACAACACAGAATTTCTGAAGGTAAAAAAAAACTTTCATAAGGCTATTTAAAAATAAATGTGAATAAATTAAGTATTCAAATAATTAGACATGCAAAACACAAAATTTGATAACAATAAAACATATGGTGAGAAAAAATAAAACATTTGATAGGGCCTTAACCAGGTCATTTTTGTTAAACCTTTATTAAATTGATGTGAAACTGTATAAGTTTCACGATTTTAAATAATTAGACATGCTCTTTGATTAATAAAATTTAATTTAACCATTAAAAAGTTGATAAAAATTAAAACTAAAAAAAAAAAAAAGAAATCCAGAAAAATTTAAACGTAAAAAACAGAATTTGGGAAAAATAAAATGGATTTCATAGGGCCCTACAGACAGCTCTTGTTAACCTGTGAAGTAAAAGTGAAACCAGTTACACTTAAAACCCATTTTTCTCAAAATTCCATTTCTGAAAATCATAGCTATCATTCTATTTTGATACATTCAAGCTATGGACAAAACACAAAGTTTTGGAAGGGGCTTGAACCCAGCTTTCATATGGTATCAAAACCTAAAAAAGGTCAAATTTTACTACGTGTTGGGTCTTCCTAGATCGCATCACATTTATAATAAGTATATAAAGCATACTGTCAGAAGGGTGGGATATTAAAGCCGGTAAATAACCAGAATGAACAATTCACTGTTGGTTTTGGTGTGAATATGCCTTATGAGAGATAAAGATGGACGACTGGTAAAAGCATGCCGTGACTAGTCAGTGTGGAAAGCTTCATGGCCTAAGGACAGGAAGTGCGCTGACAGAGAAAGAACAATCCTATCATGACGTCCCTGACACTTACACAGACATCTGTGAACAAGATCACAGTCAGAACACCCAATAATATTAAATAAAGTTACCCAAAAAAAAGTAATGATCTAAATCACATGAAGACATGGTTTGGAAAATCAGTTTGCTCTTGTTAAGAATTACTACAGATGTGAATGTGCAGTGGCACACGGCTTAATATCAATAACATAGTTTGAAAACTGGCACAAAGCAAATCGCTGCAGCAGATGGACCACCGTTAAATCAGAACAGAGCTGTGCTAAATGGCATAATTTATAGTCTCACCGAGCATTCTTTCAGAGTAAAGCTCCTCATTAATTTCCTTTGAATGGATGAAAGACCAGAGAGATGGGGGGGAAAGGTAAAGCAACTGTAGCCAGCATATAGAATGACCACACCTTATAGCAAATCACTGAGGCATGGCATGTGGTTTCTGGGAAGGCATTCCCACAGTCTTCAATCATACGATGCTTGAAAGGGGAAGTCACTCTGGAGACAGAAATCTGAGGAAGAACAGAGCGAGCTGTGTCACTCGTTTCCCCAAAGATAATGCTGCTTTGACAGCGCCTTTGAATATCTTTGTTTTTTCAGCTAAGTCCATTTCACAGAAGAAAAGGATAACCGCAAGACGCCAAACATCCCCTTTCAGACAAGTTTTGGAAAGGCAGGTGAGATGAACAACTAAAGGGATCATCCGAGATATCCTGTTAAGTCTGTGGTCTTGATCGATGCACACGCTAAAGAAACGCATACAAAACCAGAGCTTTACGTGAAAACACAACCACAGGGCAAACACCAAAGAAAACCTAATCAGAATTAGAGATTCGCTAATATTAAAATGAACCCAATTGTTGTTAATAGATAATTGTTTTCATGATATGGTTTATAAAATTGTATACATTTTCTATAAATAAATGGAAAATAAAACACCAAAAACTAAAATGAGTCGCATGAAATACTGTAAGTAATTTAGGCATCACAATATTATGTGAAAATATATGAAAAATAAATATATTCAATTTCAGATATGCTAAAGATTACATTTAGCTGTGTTACTAAATTATTAGAAACACATGTTAGATTAACTATTTTTATTTAACTTCATTAACATTATTTAACATTTTTTTACAGATTAACTTTTAATTTATCTAACTGTATTAACATCCAACTTAATTTGCTAATTTATGCTATATTTTTAAAGATCAACTGTATTTACTTTCTTTTTTATATAATTTATTAACATTATTTAACTTAATTTGCTCATTTTTGCTAGATTTTTAAAGACTAACTTTATTTACTTGGTTTTTATATGCAACTTTAATAACATTTAATTAGCTAATTTATGCTATTTTTAAAGATTAACTTTATTTACTTTGTTTTTATTTAACTATTATTTAACATTATTTAACTTAATTTGCTAATTTATGCTAGATTTTTAGATTAACTTTATTTACTTAGTTTTTTAATCTAACTTTATTAACATTATTTAACTTAATTTGCTAATTTATGATAGATTTTTAAAGATTAACTAACATTTTTTTAATCTAAGTGTATTAACATTCAACTTAATTTGCTAATTTTTGCTATATTTTTAAAGATCAACTGTATTTACTTTGTTTTTATATCTAATTTATTAACATTATTTAACTTAATTTGCTCATTTATGCTATATTTTTAAACTTCAACTGTATTTACTTTGTTTTTATATCTAATTTATTAACATTATTTAACTTAATTTGCTAATTTTTGCTAGATTTTTAGATTAACTTTTATTTTTTACCTAATCTTTTTAACATTATTTGACTTAATCTAATTTATGATATATTTTAGATTTTAGATTAACTTTATTTACTTTATTTTTTTATCTAACTTTATTAACATTTAACTTAATTTGCTAATTTATGCTATATTATTAAATATTAACTGTATTTACTTTATTTTTTATCTAGCTTTATTAACATTTAACTTAATTTGCTAATTTATGCTATATTTTTAAAGATTACATTGATTTTTTATCTAATTATATTAACATTTAACTTAATTTGCTAATTTATGTTAAATTTATAAAGATTAACCTCATTTACTTGTTTTTTTAATTTAACTTTATTATCATTATTTAATTGAATTTACTATTATTAACACCAACTTATTATTATAGTGGTTATTTGTACAAATCAAGGTAAAAAGTTTATTTATTTATTATTAGTTTTTAATCTAACTTCATTAACACATTAAACTTCGCTTAAATAATGCCGTAAGTAATCCTAATGAAATAAAAATAGATGCACAATTAAATATCTAAAAATCAAACTATTCAGATTTAAAAAAAAAAAAAAAAAAAAAATTGACTATGGGTAGATAACCAATCTGGTACAGATATATTTCATATTTGCAGTCAGAATTGCCAAAAGGACATCACCAAATCTGTGCTAATAATGAAGACGGTACTGAAACATGTCCATCATTTCTATACAGTCTACAGAAAAACAAGTCCCGCTCACCACGAAGCACGCAAACAAACACAAACATGCTTTTCACCAGCGCCGACCATGCTCTCAAACTCGTAGATTGAGTGAATGTGGTATGTGGATATGTGTGCTGGCATGCGTTTCGTTGGCCCCTCCTGGGGGCCCCTCCTTGCAGGCAGCCCAGCGCCTCGCCTGCCTCTCAAGTCACGCCGGCCAGCAGGGAGAGCAGACTTCCTGGCTCCACTCTCATTGTTTGCTTGGCTGCTTCTGAGGCTCATCCAAGGCTGGATTACCATAAGAATACTGAAACGTTCCTGCAGAGCACTCCCCTTCCAAACCTCCTGCTGCACTTCTTCTCTCCTGTCCTCCTCCTCCCCCTTCTTTACCCTCCTCTATCTATCATTCCCTGCTGGCTGCAGCTCTTCCAACATCTCAGTCACGCTCTGCTACCAGCACAGCCCTCTTACAGCCGGCCGACGCTTTCTCTCTCACATCTACAGCCCGTCTTTGGTTTGTATCTGCAGCTTATCGGATGTCTGAACAACCCTCGAGAGACACACACAACACTCTAATGGAAATAGAAAAAAGAAGGTTATTGGGAAATAAGATGTGAATTTAGTAATACTGATGCTATCTGATTTGATAGCAAGAAACATGCAGGAGGGTAAAAACGAATTTTTCTGTGGGTACATCTACAAAAGAGAAATCCAGTGGAAAGTGCAGAAAGTTGAAAGGGAGGAAACGAGGGCGGAGGTTTGTGGCAACAGATGCAGGGCTCCATCCAGACAGCCGTGGGTTCAAGAGCACACTGATGACGGTGTTGTGCAGTCATCCTGTTCTAACAATCACCCACGTGAAAGCCAGTAGTAAAGTACCTTGGGTTTTTCTGTGCTCTGTTTACCTGTATGTAGGGTTGCAAGTCAGGATGAAACGAAACAATCTGAATTCCTATTAGTGGCTGAGATAAGCCTAAAGTACATTTCGTTTTTGTATGTGCACACTAGCGTATGCAAACAGTAGAACACGTAGCCTTTCAAAGTATACTCCATTATAATGTTGTGCACGAACGGGCGGTCAAAACATGCGCTCTAGAAAGCTTCATCCATGTCCAGTGTCTGCTCTATTTTTCTGCTTTAGTTATGACCAATAATAAATAATTTTGCACTTTTTCAAACCAAAGCTGAACTGTCTCATACCCTCTCATACTATTTGTTTTTAATCTCATTTTCTACTGTGAAACAACAGATTGGGACAGTGTTGCCACCTTGTGGAACAACTCATTACTGCAAAACAAATGAAATGCGCATATGCGACCTGCATGAACAAAATAGGTGTGGGTTACAAAAATTGGGTGGTGCACATACAGTACGTGCACACTCTTATAATGATGAAATTTGTATCGTGCGCACTGTACGCTGTCCCTTGTGTACAAAGTGAAGTGTACTTTCAGCAATATACTACAAATCAAAAGTTTGCACACACCTACTAATTTTCTCTTGTTAGCATTTGCACATTTAATAGTAACAGAAAAAAACATCATACGTCACTAGGGATGTAACGATATTATCAGTATCATGATATCACGATAGAAAAAGTGTCTCGATATTATCGTGGTAACTTCCTGTAACTTCCTCGGGTTCCTGTAGTTTTTAAAATATTTTTAAACTTCTTATTCTACCATAAAAAGACTTTAAATTTGTGTTTTGGGCCATTATGCTTTGGCACAGTAACTGTTAAAAGAACTAAAACCGAAAGCACAAAATGTCTGTTTTCGCTGCATGTTTCAAAGTGAAGCGTGCACTTTGTTCAGGCGATCAGCTAGTGATCCGTTGTTTCCGCATCCTCAGAACATCTCCATTCACAGTGAATGAACGCAGTGAAGTCGCTTACTGCACGTGCTGTGAGTTTAACGCATGTTTGGGAATGCAACGGCAAATGATTACAGCATTTAACTAGATAGTAGTGAGATGCGTCTTGGTAAGCCTGTTTTCACTGAAGCTGGAGTTTTCCATCAAAATAAAAGCTTAAGAGTGCAGTACGCATTGCTGACAGCTAGCAGTTTAAATATCTCTTTGAAGTGTAGACATTAGGAAAGAAGTATTGTAATTTCCCTGCTGTAGTGTAAAGCAAAAATAATATACCTATGAAATATTAATTTTCATTTATTTTGCAGTGCAATTGTTCTATAATATATGGCTATTACTTTCATTATTTGTTATTTGTTTGGCTTCCTAAAACACCAGTGTTAAATGTAAATTAGACCAAAACAGTATATCACAAATAAAAAGAGGGTTGAGTCCCTTTTTTTCTGACTTATTTTCCTTAGTTAAGAAGATGGGTTGGAACTTTTCTTTTGACCTCTTAAAGTGCATTAGATAGAATAATTTAACTTTAAGATGCACAACATTTTCAAATTATTTTCTAATTCCTCATGTTTTTTTTTTTTTTTTTAAATATCATAATAAATATTGTATCGTTGACTTCGTAGCGCGATATCACCGTATCGTGAGTTTTTTTTTATCTTTAGATCATTATACGTCACCAAAAAAAACAGAATTACTTAAAATTCGGTTAGTTAACTTTGTTACCTTATACAGTGAAGAACTGTAAAACAGATTTATATTTTTGGAAGCAGAAACTATGATGTAATTTTTGATGAGAAACAGTATAAGGACATTCTGGGAAATCCCTGTGTGACATCATATGATGAAAAGCAGATTTTGGTAGTTCAAAGAGATGTATTAACATTTTATTGATAATTAAATATACGATTAAATGTTATAGGCACTCCACAACACCTGAAACATTGTCTCAGTATTTTTACAGTGAATTTCTGGCATCCATAGAATGCCAGTTTTTGTATTTTATACTGAAAATGTAACAGGACAGTTTCACTAAAAGGTCTTTAAGATCATAAGAAACACGTTTTTAAATTTTTGACTGGTAGCATATGCAAAGAAATAATTGAAATTAAATAACAGTTGTGTTACTCTCATGAACTTGCATCGAAGACTAACATAGAAGAGACAATATGAACGTGTCGGTTGTGTTGCTGTCTATGCAGGGTCAGAAGGCTCTTGAATTGTTGGCACCCATAGTCTTGTGGTTAGTGCGATGACATATAGCGCAACTGCGCTCACGGCGACCCGAGTTCGAATCCCAACTTGAGGTCATTTTCCGATCCTGCTCCCCTCTCTCCTCCCAGTACTTTCCTGTCAGCTCACCACTGTCCTTTCACAATAAAGGTGTAGCCCATAAAAATAACTTTTTTAAAAAAAAAAAGAAAGAAAGCAAGCTCTCGGTTTACATTAGATGTAGATATTTTTGTGCTTGCTTTTAAGTTTCTATTAATTTACATTCTAGTTTCCATCTTAGTTTTAAAATACAATAACAACCCTGCTACAACTTACTGAAATAGTGAAAGCATTGATTCGTTGGGTTTTCTTTTTCAGGACACAGATGCAACTGGATCACAAACCAATTTTCCTCTTTATAGGGAAAAAGAGAGCAAGTCCAATTTCCATCGATCCAAATGTCTAGAGGAGTACCAGACAACAAGCTGCGCTAAGACTGACCGAGTCCCTCTATCTAGTCTCACTTCAACACCCGCGAGGACCCTGCTAATGCTAGCGGCCCATTCCAACACAATCTAGTTTCACAAACACAAGATTTCCTCACACTGAAGAGACACACTTTTCAAAAAGTAAGTAAATATGTCCGAGAGATGTTGTGTTAATAGTGGCTTAGATTTACTGCTGTAAACACTCTGCTTGGACTTACAAGCCCTGAGCAGATCCTGGGAAACTTGTGCAGAGGCTGCTGTGGGTTCACAAGACGGCTAGATTCATTCTAGTCTGTAATTACAACATTGAGCTGAAAATAAGGCTTTGTTTAAGCAGATGCACACGCTCCAGCACATTCCACGACCAAATGTAGCCTAGCTCTCCAGAGAGGGCTTCACGTCACTGAGACATATGGTCGGGAGGTTCAGTTCTGGACAACACAACAGAAGGTCCATGCTCAGTTCAACAATCACAGATCAGCTCTGCTGGAAATTGGACCGAAATGCACTCCGTGCACTGTCCCTAGTACGATTTTTTTTAGGAATTCATACTGTTATTCAGCAAGGATACATTAAACTGATCAAAAGTGACAGAAAGGATATGTATAATGTTACAAAAGATGTATGTTCAAACAAAATGCTGTTCTTTTTAAAATTTAAAGGGATAGTTCACCCAAAAATGAAAATTACCCCATAGTTTACTCACCCTCAAGCCATCCTAGGTGTATATGATTTTCTTCTTTCAGACGAATACAGAGTTATAATAAAAACGGTCCTCTTCCAAGCTTTAGAATGGGATTTTGAAGCCCAAAAAAGTGCATCCATCATCACGAAAGACCACATTTACATAATATATCCTCAGAAAATCTATCATCTATTTTATTCTAGTCTACTTATGAATAATTAAGTACAACCTGTGAATTATTGTAAGATATCTTAACATTTCTGCAGTAAAAACAGACTAAACTACAATATTTTCAAACTTGAAAGACTTGTGTGGGTAGAAGAAACTGAAACAGCCACAGGCTTTCGGACATCTCTTCAGGATTCAATTTTCTCCATCTAATTTTTTTTCCTGTCTACAACTTTTGATTCAAAAAGTAGTGTTCTCTACCCAGAGACAGTCATTCGAGTTCCCTAATCTACACATCCTATGAGTGTGAAATCCTGTCTGACACATCACAGACCACAGTGCGGACCTGTGCAAGCCAATTTCTTTTTGGATGCGGAGAACAAAATCCATATTACTAAGTGGCTAGTCCCTCTGTGTATAGAAACACATGTCATCCAGCTGGCAACTGAATGTGACATTGCCCCCTTCCCCAAAAAACACTAAGTGCAAATTGTTTTGAGCTGAAGGACGCTGCCCTGATGAGCAAAGCATGAAAGTGCACTTCATGCAGGGGTCTCCGATGTCTCTAATTCTCTAGGCAGGACGCTTAATGGCTGCGGCAGGAGGTTCCACTGTATCAAACAGATCATTTTCACACTCTGCAGAGCTTGTGCTGCCAGAATGTCTGTTCCTGCATGAGTTTACAAATCAAGATGTCTGCCACAAGGTGTTCAAATGGATGCTATTTTTTTTTCTTATCCACATAGATTGGAGAGACATACTGAGACACTGCTGGAGATCTGTTTTCTTATCACTGTGGGGCGATGGTTGTTTTTCAAGCGCCGAGGTTTGAGCTGCTGTCTCTCAGAAGGCATTAGGGCATGACAGAAAGGAAAGAGGTGTTGTATTTTCCACTACCTGCTCACAAATTCCATGGCTTTGGGATGATAAAGAGGTTTTATCATCTGTGGCAAGATTTTGTACTGCTTGAGATGATCTTGAACTGTAGAGGGAGTTTGGTATAAATGGAAATGGTTCTTGGACAGATCAGGGCAAGGACATGTAAACAAGTCCATTAAAAAGACATTTTAAGAAAACCCCATGCCTCTAAAGAAAATTCTTTCATCATTTACTCACCCGTAAGACCTACTTTCTTCTGAGACAAAACAACTGATTCAACTGTTTTTGGTCATGCAATAAAAGTCAAGGGGGTCTAAAACAACACTTCAACGTCAGAATGTTCTTGTGTGTCCACAGAAGACAGAAAGTCATAAATGTTTGGAGCAATATGAAGATGAGTAAATGATGACATAATTTACATTTTTGGATTAAAGCCATTAGGTCAGTCAACCTCTCTTAATTTTCCATAAATAGGCCAATAATTTAAACTAGGGCTGGGCGATATGGCCCAAAAAAGTATTACAATTTTTTTTTTTTTTTTAATATTATCACAATAAATGTTACATCTTTATTTCTTTCAAGTTTAAAGGCAGATTTTTGCTCCTAAGTGAAACTCTTTATGGTCAGAACACGCTTTACGTTTTTGCATTCTTTTTACATTTTTCCAGTCATTTTACCTTAACAAAATAGATATCTTAATAGAAAAATGTATTTCCAAGTTTCTGCATGCTCTAATGAGTGATATTGTTTCAAATCATGAAAATGTTTGTGTTTGATGACGTGTATCTTCAGCACAGTTTGCAGGCTGCAATATTAATAATATTACATTTTTTTGTCTCATATGCACATATGACAGTAGCTAATAGTACACTCGTAAAACTAAAGGTTCCAAAATGGTGTTTTTACAGTGATGCCATAGAAGAATCATTTTTGGTTCCCAAAGAACCTTTCAGTGAACAGTTCCTAAAAGAACCATTTTAAAAATCTAAAGAACCTTTTTCAACTAAAAAGAAACTTTTCTGCATTTGAAAGTTTCCATGGATGTTCAAGGTTCTTCACAGAACCATTGATGCTAATAAAGAACCTTTATTTTTAAGGGTGTATCTTGAGTAACAATGCAGATGTAAATTTGTGTTCATTATCAAAAACAGTAACAAACTCATTTTTATATGGTTAAGTTATTATGAATGAGTTTTATTAAAATTAACCATACATTTACATCATGATAACCAAAACTATGGTAAAATATAACTATATGGTTCCTTGCTATATGGACACTAAACAATAAAATGTGACACTGGACCAAAAAAACAGTCAGAATTTTTATTTTTTATTTTTTAAACTGAGATTTATACATCAACTGAAAACCACTGATGTATGGTTTCTTAGGATAGGACAATATTTGAGATACAATTATTTGAAAATCTGAAATCTGAGGTTGCAAAAAAGTTGATACATTTACAGTAGAAAAATCAATAATTTGAACCCATACAATGTATTGTTGGCTATTGCTACAAATACACCCATGCTACTTATGGTTTTGTAGTCCAGGGTCACAAATTCAATATGAATATCCCACATTTCTGCCACAATGCCATTGTGCAGTTAGTGTTACCACATAAAATACCTGGTAAATGATGGTAATTTGTAAATAGAAATTACCAGTGCAAATTACCATCTGGCTTTAAACTATTTTAAATCACTTTATTTTAAGTCATTTGTGTTCCTCACTGAATTCAAGCACTTCGCACTGGATCCCACAGCGCTGTTCAGTGGTTGCGTGACAGAGACTCACCAGAGAGTAAACGCATCTGCTCTAATAATCTTGCGGTCCATGTGGCACGCTTCAAATGAGTAGTGCTTTTCTTTGTGCTTTTGGCGCATAAACATCATATCAAACATTTATCAAATTCTTGTTATCGTTTAATCAAGGAAAATGAAATTATGATAATTTGTTATCGTTTTATCGCCCAGCCCTAATTTAAATGACTAAATTTCTGTTATTGTACAACTTTACACTTATGTTTTACCTAATTACACCAGCAGGAAGACCAGTAAAAGCCTTTGTTCTTCAGTCAAAAAGTGACATCTGGACACTTTGATCCTAGATCCAACAAACAGTACGTTGACACGCACTTCAAAACTTCAGTTTTAGTCAGAATAAAACAATAATTTGCCATCTAGCTACAGTTGGCCAGTGTTGTCCGCTTGCTCTGCAAGACAGGGTACTCCGACCCCAAAAAAGATACTGTAGATACATATATAAACAGGTCAAAACAGACAAACAGGCCACATAAAACAGGTGGCCAAAGTAATACAAACAAAAACCAGAGTTAGTTGACAATGTCACTTTCCGTTATGCTTTATGTGCATGTTTGAAAGTTGTCTTGCTTCTGCTTTTTTGGAAACATTCCCCAGTGCATATGAAATATTCCATGCCCCATCTCAATATAACTTAGTTATATGTGTGTGGTCTGTGTGTTAGTGTAAGTCAGTACAAGAACGGATTTGTCTGAGCAATTGTATGGGAATCTCAGGCAGGCCGAGTGCAGTTTATGAATGCGAAATTGTACGGCAACAGGGTAGTGTGTTTGCCCAGAAACCACAGTAACGAAGAGGCTGGAGGAACGCGCTGGAAAACTTTAGAGCTGCCCACAGGCGAAGGCCCTGTTTAAAGTCTGGCAGATCACACGGCCTCGTTCAGCTCCACATCCTTTGCAAACATGTGGCTGCAATTGAGTGGAACAGCCCCTCCCTCCAGCCAGCCATCCCACCAGCCCCATGTAAACATCCCAGGTCCATAGGACTGGCTACATCACGCACTGATTGACCCATGCCTTTGAGAGACATCTAAACTTGCGCTGCAGTCTAATCAAAAGGAAAGCCCTTAAGTACCTGAGAAAATCCCAGCGGTGATCCCTTCAATGTGGCGGTACCGAGTTCTGCATGTAAACACAATTCTCAAATGTCGTGGGTCATTAATGCGGAGTGGAACGGTGGAGGTGGGCTGCAGGGTATCTGGTCTCTGACAGACCAATCAAGCACCAATAATTACGAGACAGGAAACTCGCTGATTGCGTAGGTCTGTCTCTGTCTCAGGCACAGGGTTAAGGGTTAATCTCTGGGCTTCGGTAATCAAGGTTGCCGTATGCTTCTTCTCTCCCTATGAAAACACAGCCAAAGGTGGGGGAAGTAAAGAAAAATTGCAGCATTTACTTATGTAGTTGGTTATGTTGCGAGACTTTGAGAAAGCGCTGGCCCTTTGCTAACACAGAGTAGAGCGCTCCAACCGTTTACCAGCAGTTTCATTTCACAAAAGCTTCTGGGAAACACAACAGACCCTGATTTACAAAAGAAAAAGTCTAAAAACACAAAGACCACAGGGAAAAGGAATAAATTGAGCCATTAAGTAAAGAAAAGCCTCACACACCAATCTGCAACAGAAAGCAGCAGGCTCTTACCTCACAGGGTAGCAAGTGTGGCAGCACATGATGATGAAGGGTACTCATGAGCATCAGCATTAAGAATCTTCTGTCTGGAGCTGATCACAGAACAAAGCCACAAACTCCTGTGAAAAACCTTTGTAGTACCTACAAAGAAATGGGGACCAAAGGAAAAGATATATTAGGAAGACACTAATGCACGAACAACAATTATACTAGATCAGAGAAGCATACCACAACTTCTGACTATGGACATAAAATGCAAATTGCCATGAGTCAGCATCACTAACAAATTCCCCATTACTAAGGTCATGAAACAACTGAGATCTGCAGGAATCCAATACTGATGGATGTCATTTGATTAATTTTCTTATACTTTTGGAACACTAGACGAAGCATCAAAAAGTTTGATCTCATACGAAGAGAATTATCATTATCTGGTTGCCTCACAAATTTTAAAGACAGCAGATCCTCTGTTCATTATTCTCATTATAAAAGCTGGATTAAGTTAGCGAAATACGTCAGCGACTTTCGTCTCAAATACTTTCGTGATTTGTCATGCGCTGCTTCGGGACACTTTCAGTGTGTCACAGTTGAACATCTGCCAAAATACGGCTTAACAAAAGATCATTTTTGCATCTTCAGCATTATGTAAACATTAGAAGGACAGTTCACCCAAAAATGAAAATTCTGTGTTTAATTACACACCCTCTTGTCGTTCCAAACATGTAAAAGCAAATTAAGATATTTTTGATGAAATCCGAGAGCTTTCCGACCCTGCGAGGACAGCAATGCAACTACCACGTTCAAGGCCCAGAAAGGTAGTAAGTACATTGTTATAATAGTCCATGTGACATCAGTGGATCAACCGTAATGTTATGACTACTTAGTTTACTTAGTTTACTTTTTGTGCACAAAGAAAACTAAAATAATGACTTCATTCAACAATTTCTCGTTGTACGTGGTAGTTGTGTTGCTGTCTATGCAGGGTCAGAAAACTCTCAGATTTTATTTTTAAAAATCTTAATTTTTGTTTCGAAGATTAACGAGGATCTTACACGTTTGGGTGAGTAATTAATGACAGAATTTTCATTTCTGGGTGAAACTAAAGCAGTGACATCTTTTCTTTTGTATTAGCACACAGCAGAGTGTAATTGATTATCAAAGAAAAAAGTTTTGAAAGTTAGCCAACTTTAAAACGCTAATAAAAAGTGGAAACAAGATGCCACACTCCTCACTAAAAACCACTCATTGCAGCCTAAGATTACTTTCGTATTTACGCTTCCATTTTTAGACTTCAGTTTGAAAACTGAAAGTACATTTGTGAAGTTTCATATAGTATTGTATGGTACAATATGAGAGCTTCAAACTTGCAATATGAAAGCAAAACACACAAGTTTGAGTAAAAATGAGAAATGATTTCCAAGTTGCAGAAAACGCAGACGGAATCGTGGCATCCAGTCATGAACATGGAATTTTCTGTATAATACGGAATGTCATGGAACTGTAAATTGTACACTTAACTCAAAACACGATATGGACAAGTGTCTGTGAATATTTAGCCTCAAAACTACTATTTAAATATGAATCCTGCATGTTCTGCATGTCTCTGTGTGAATGAATGGCGCAGACACGCAATTTTATTTTCTATACACAT
>JAHKKF010520609.1:0-13175 GCA_019740295.1 Labeo calbasu | reverse complement strand
TCTGTCTGTCTATCTCTCTATCTATGTCTGTCTGTCTGTCTATCTATCATATATCTATGTCTGTCTGTCTGTCTATCTATCTATCTATCTATCTATCTATCTGTGTCTGTCTGTTTGTCTGTCTAACTATCTGTGTGTGTCTGTCTGTCTGTCTGTCTGTTTGTCTGTCTATCTATCTATCTATCTATCTATCTATCTATCTATCTATCTATCTATCTGTGTCTGTCTGTCTATCATATATCTATGTCTGTCTGTCTGTCTGTCTATCTATCTATCTATCTATCTGTGTCTGTCTGTCTGTCTATCTCTCTATCTATGTCTGTCTGTCTATCTGGCTGTCTGTCTACCTATCTATCTATCTATCTATCTATCTATCTATCTATCTATCTATCTATCTATCTATCTATCTATCTATCTATCTATCCAACTGTGTCTTTCTGTCTGTCTATCTATCAACACATGTTGAATTTAATAAATATTTTTTGCATACCTTTATCTAGAATTAGTGTCTTATTGGCCAGAAGGGTGACTGCTGTGTTCATACTTAATATCTGTCCATTTCCACTCTGTAAATAGAGAACAGATGATAAAACATGTAAGCACATTACTGACATAATGGTTAAATCAAGCAGATCATGTAATTTATTCAAGTATTTATTTCCCAGAATTTAATTAGAATTAATACAGATAATTAGGTTACTTAGCATTTGAAACATCTGAATAGTGTAATGTTAGATTGA
Source organism: Labeo calbasu (assembly GCA_019740295.1). Lineage (NCBI taxonomy): Eukaryota > Metazoa > Chordata > Actinopteri > Cypriniformes > Cyprinidae > Labeo > Labeo calbasu. The sequence continues at coordinate 12,435 of JAHKKF010520609.1, read as the reverse complement.
TGGCCATTGTGCTCACTAGGGCTGTGCTCTTTTCTCTAACATTGCTTCGTAACAGTACATTGACACATACACAAGAATTGTTTTGAATTGAAGTTCCTGTACATTACTATAACAAATACTATAGCATCTAGAGGTTTCTTCTGCATAATAAGTGTATTGAGTTTTTCTGGGTTCTGTGTGGGGGGGTTTGATGGACATAAAAAACATAAAATTATTTGTAAAGTACTGGCACTGTCCTACTTTTGCAGCTGCAGTTTAATAACTAGAGAAACAGGAAAATCTGTGAATGTCTCCTTGTATGTTTGTGGTCCATCAAAAAAGGTCAAACTATTAACTTTCAACAAAGAATGAAATGCTTGTTCGGGTCACTCTAGGCCTCCCTCTCACCATGGTGACAATGGCGTCCTGTGGCCTGAGGCGGTATTTGTTAAGCATTGCTGCAAGGGCATCCTGCAGCGTCTTATTAGACTTAACCACAACAGCCACCGTCTTTCCTGTGAAGGCTACCTTCACTCTGTAGAAGAAACACAATACAGACTCATGTGCACATAACAGATTGTTTGCATTTAAATGGTCTACCAAAAAAGACAATTCTGTCATCATTTACTTACCCTTATGTGGTTTCAAACCTGTATGACTTTCTTTCCTCTGTTCTCTGTGGATCACAAAAGAAGGTATTTTGAAGAATGTTGGTAACTAAACAGCTTCTGTTCCCATTGACTTAAATTGCATGGACAAAAAATACAATGGAAGTCAACAGGAATCTGAAATTTTTTTGTTAAACCTTCTTTTGCATACAGCAGAAGTCGTCATACAGGTTTGGAACAACATGAGGGTGAGTAAATGATGACAGAATTTTCAACAGGTTTTTGTACAAAATTATATTTTTATAATTTTTATAATTTTTTTTTTTTTATATAGCACTCACGCAAATGTGACCCTCAGTTCCAAAAACACCTGCTGGTCTTTCAGCACAGAGCTGTCCTGGTCCAGTGACAGTGGTTGCTATAAATAACACAGAATGGGAGATCATAATATAAAATAAATACATAAAATAAAATTCATATATATTCAAGAAATTCATATATAGGCATATTTTTTTTGTGTGTGTCTACAAAAACATTATATAAAAGGTTTTTAGGTTTATTAGAAGTAAAATTGAGTATAATGTGCCCATATTCTGACTGGTAATGTACATGTAAATGTTTTACACTTCTTACTTTGTCTTTGCCATGTAGATAAATAATGATGTCTGATAGAGGAAGGCCTCTTTTTTCACACAAGCCGGTGAGCATGCTGCGGACGGTGACGCCAGGTCGGGCCGGGGTGAGAGATGCTGTACCATCAGGCAGGAAGACACAGCAGTACTTATCTACCTTTCCGTCTGCAGAGCGTGCTACTAATTTCTCAACCTGCAACAACAGTGCTGATATCAGCTGGTACTGGTATGACATGATAAAATACTAGTATTAGTAAATTTTTATGGCAAGTTACCTCTGAACTCTTAACAAGTCCAGTCATGAAGCTGATAGGTGATTCTGAAAATGGCCAACAGAGAATAGATAATGTATTACACGGTCTAAATGCTTTTTCTTAGTTCAATTTGTCCCATATTGACATCAGAAAATTACCTCCCCAGGACCCTCTCTTCTCTTTGCGCTTGTCTTTTCCCATCATGCCTTGCAGATTGACTTTCCTCCTCTCTACGACATCATCACCATCAGCTGTTCCTGGCTTCACCCGTAACTTCTGGGGGGAAAAAAAACAAACTCATGTGAATCTCTTATTAGGATAAAACAATTATATTTTGCATTGAGATATCCAGTTCATACCTCCTTAGTTTTATCGAATTTGACCTGCTCTTTGGGTGAAGTGCTGCTGGTATGTTTTGTTGGCATGAGGGGTTTGCCACGTGGGTCCAGCCCTGGCAGAGGCCTGCCCTCCACATTAGCTAGCATGCAGCTCTGATAGAGCTGTGAGCGCACAAAACGAGTATAGCTGTCAAACTTCATCAGTTTGAAGATCTGGAAGAAGGGAGAGAGAAAGGAGAGGATAGGATAGGTAAGGACACTTCTGTTCAAGAGGGAGTCAAAGGAGGGTGGGCTCTTGATTTGATTGCTTTTAGTAGCTCTGGATAATTGAGTCATGATTGCAGTCTGTTCTTAAACTAAAGTGGTCTGACTCACCCCATATGACACAACAAAAATGTCTTTGTCACTTTTGATTGCAGAGGAGAAGAATATTTTCAATATGACACATATCTTCTTCTTAAGCCTTACAAGAGATCAAAACTATAATAGTATCCAGGATCATATAGGTTTTTCACAGGTTTTTGACCCTTTTCACTTGAACAATACAAAAATCTCTACTGTTTTGTTGACGAGGCTGAAAGCATTTGAAATTGATTGAAAAAGATACTTAAGATGGTGCCTGCTTGCAGTGAAGACAACTTTGTTGATTATAATGGGAATTGCTCTAGTTTTTTGTGTTGTGTTGCTAAAAGTGTACATGGAACAGTTGAGATTGGGATGTACTGTCATGGGCAGAGGCTCCTAAACTTTTTGATGATGAAATTATTTGCTTGAGGAACCCTAAAATTAAAGTAATTTTTTTAGATTTACTTAAATATAACTTATTTATAACCTATTAAAAATGTATACCTTGAATATAATATAAAACCAATACTGGAGGTTTATATACAAATATTACATTTTGATGCTAATTACATTAAGTGAAAATAGCAGTTAAATGTTTTTTACACTAAGTGTAAATACCTATAGATTCTATTTACACTATGTTAAAATAGGATTTTCCGCTATTTATAATACTTATTGCAAACAGAGGCAATTATCTGCATCTCAGCATTATAGTACATTATTAAACAGTATGCAATAATAATGTGTTGAGTGTAACTTATAGTTTTAATTCAAATTATTAAATGGATGCAGCCTTACTGGGACAATAAGCCCTCCCTACACCTACCCTAACCCTAACCGAAATGTTTTCATTATTTCCTTCATTTTTATTAAAACTAAATGCCTTTTTGATATGATATGAGATTTGAAAAAGGAAAATTCAAACCTGGGTCGATCGTGTCGAAAAGAGTACAGCACGTGCTTTACCAACTGCACCACTGGTGCTGTTGTTCAATGATTATTTTTTGTAGTGTTGACTAGCCCAATCACATGTTGGTGGGCGGAGTTAGTGTAAATGGCCTCTGCCAACAAGGCAGGCTATTTGCACTTAGTGTAAATAGACACACCAATATTAGGAATATGCGATTTGTGAAAATAAACTGGGTGATTCTACTGGGTAGATCTATGCTGTAAAGAATAAGCTTTTTTCCTTTCTATTTCTTAACAACAATAGAGCAACGACCAAAACATCTATAATATGCATACTTACGTAATTAAACTATTTTGAGTAGCTGATAGGTTCACTTAAGTCGACAGCTAAGCCAATCAATGTCTCCTTCCTGTCTGCCTTATTTATTTGCATCCCTACTTAGTCCAAATCAGTGCTGAATGCAATGAGAATATTCTTTACCCTCCTCCTCCCCAGCACCACCTGTCTAGATCTTCAGCAGGGTTCTCCCTACTTTACCTTGCATTAGCGGCACCATGTATCCTAATTCATCTTAACAAGAGTAGTCGTACAAACACTCCATTCTCATCAATAAAATGTTATTAAAATCTATTTCATCAATTGTCATGATTGAATGTTTTACCAACAACATAAAACCTAGAGAAAGACAGCAGACGAAAGTAAAAAGTTAAATACGTTCTTATTTTAAGATCAAAAAAAGTTATGTTTTTATTCTTTATAAATTTTACCAAATGAATTTTGAATTCAATTTAGCATTCAAATTCTGTCTGGAAATAGTGGTTGGAAACCCTGCATTAGGGTATGATATCACATACCTGTTGTTGGGCTTTTTGAAAGATGTCAGGATGAGGATTTTGTACATCTTTCTCCTCGACTCGTACCCTGTCATCTATGTTGATGGGAGAAGTTGCGTTGCTGGACAGGAATTTGTTATAAATTGAGGATGCTTCTCTTTTAAGCTAGGGTAAAAAAATATATGTAATATTTATGTTATTTCTTGGAATTAATAAGAAAAGAAACAATGATAAAAATAATGGTTAGATATAAAATACTGAGATTTACCTGCTCAGCTTGATGGGCAGGTATCTTGCGAAACTTTTCACATGCCAGCCAGAACAAGATGTTCTCAGCACTGACCTCAGATTTCAGAAATGCCTGTGGTGAATACAGACAAAATTTCAATTTTGGGAGAACACCATTTTCAATAAGAATATGCCTCAATTGTAGGTGAACTGCATGGGTTGTGGGCATATACACATCATAATTACCATCCCTGTATTATTATTAAAAACAAGGCAATTTAATTTCTGGTTCTGACTGGCATCTCTGTTGGCCACCAGATGAGAATTCAAAGAGGTTTATTTGTCTCAGAGCTCTCTCACCTAAATGCCTGAATGTTTCCTTTCCCCCACAAACTCTCTTCCAGCCCCCCCTTCTCCACACCTCCTCATTTCCCTATAATTACAGTGACTCATACCGTGGGCTGTTTTCCTCCTCACCTCCTTTTTTTCTGGTTTTACACATTTCACAATGAATTGGGGTTGAATTACTTGCTCTGCGTGGTCGGTAAACAAATGAGAGTGCTGAACAACATGGCAGCAGCTTTCAGCGGCACTCTGTTTATTAAGAAGTGAGTAAGTACAGAATTATGACGTGTACACTTAGAAACTAGAAGCAAAGGCTTATTTCTAGGACGCCACTTCTGCTTTTGCCTGCTGAGTAAGATAGTCATCTTATTATATATAACAGATCTTGGAAAACCACCAAGTAATGTTTTGAATTTTGATATTCTTTAAAATAAATTATTAATTTAATTTAAAATTATTAATCAAAATAATTTTCTAAGTTGCCTGTAGCAGCAGTTTAAAGTGGTATTTTAATGTTGAATTGCTCCAGTTGCCTTTTATCGCTTTTTTAATACTAAAAAGGACTACATTAAAGCATAAAATGGAAAATATTAGATGTTATACATATTTCATTTCTGCAACCTTCCTGCCCAGTACACTCAAGTGCTATTAGAAGAGCTATTTATGAATACACCTTCACAGTAAACAAATCAATATCTACCCCTGAAGTCCACTTATGTGTCGATAAATATTCACTCTCACTGCCGTGACTATACAAATAGTGGTTGTTTTACTCACTGTGAAGTATCGTACGCCTGTTGGGTCCTCCAGGAGCCTCTCAAAGCTGACAGCCCAGCTGGCCACCTGACCCACCCCTCTGCTCCCTTCACTGGGCACGGTGGGCAGACTGGTGTTACTGCTGGAGTTTTGCGATCCTGGCCAATCATCTGTTTCCAGTACATTTAGTTCTATCACCCATGAGACAAAGAGGATATTAAACACAAATGGCAGATGAACTTAAAGAATTTTGATGTATTGCGAGAGTCTGTTTTAAGTACAGCAGACTTTAAGAACACACTTTACCTTGACATATTAAATAGTCTAACTTTCAGGTAACGTGGGAGATTTTTAAACCATTCTGATGGTATATGATCACTCATTTTTATACTGTTATGTGTGAATATGAATTACGCCATTCAACAGTAAGAGTATGGATACCCTTATGAACAAAAGCACATAATTGTACTGAATGTTCATACATATATAATGAAATTGCAGAAAATATAATTTTAAATGAAGAGTTCATTTGCAAAAACAAATAACTCTAAAATCATTTTTTTTTTTTTATTGTGCATTTCAATTAATCTCAATCAAACTGCTGTTGGGTTATTTTGATTAAGTAAAAATAACTACAAAAAATACAGCTAACTAACACAATAAAACACAATAAAAACATGAGAACATAATTAAAAACACACACACACACACACACACCCTGAAGCGTACTTTGTAGTCATGTCAAATTAAAATTTAACTTTGAAGTACTATCAAATCATCATGTTTTAATGTTTTATCATACTTCAAAAAATATTTTTTATGTGTTAAATATTATACTAAAGCACGTTATTCAATATTACATGTAAAGTTATTATATTTTAAATGTACTAAATTGCAACTGCATCAAGTTTGTAATTACAAATATATCTACTAAAAAACATTACATACAAGCTTTAAAAGAAACAACATTATATATATATGTATACAAGTATATTTTAGTTTACCATAAATGTTAGGCAATGCATTTAAGCCACATTTCAAAGACAATAGAATAAATTCTGAAATTACATATAAAGATATAGGATTACTCAAATGGGTCAAAAAGCATTATTAACTATAACATAGTTTAAACGATAATACTATTTTGTTTAACACATTACAATCAATTTACACTTAAGCATATTCTTTTTTCATAATATACACACACTTAAAAGTGGCTAAATTGGACTTTATCACAAGGGTATTTATCCATAAATGGTCTTTCATAATAAAAAAGGCACAAAAGCTGTCACTGGGGCAGTACCTTTTCAAAAGGTACAACTTTGTACTGTATTTACCCTTAAAATATGCATTTTAGTACTTTAGTGTACATATTAGTACCAAAATGCTATGTATTAGTACCTTGTAAAAGAGTACCGCCCCAGTGACAGCTTTTGTACCATTTTTTCTTAGAATGTATAGCACAGACATGAAATAAGGGTTGCTTGTGAGTTTCAGTTGTTTTTACATTGTTTCTAGAATAACCATTTTTGTCATTTACAGTCATTAGATGGAAGAATGATGGATCAGATGGACTACCAGCTGGTGGTTGACCTGGTAGGCCTTGATCAAGCTGACTAGTGGACAAGTAACAACCCAGCTACAATCTTCCAAAAACGTAAAATCTTGATCTGCTACAGGCTACACTAGGTACAGTTCTGTCACTGGGGCGGTACCCTAAGGTACAAATATGTACTTTTAAAGTACTAATATGTGCCTTTAAGGTACCAATATACTTTCAAAGTACTAAAATGTACCTTTAAGGTACTAATATGTAGCATTTCGGGGGAAAGGTAAGGGTACAAACATGTAACTTTTCACTTTTGTACCTTCGCGACAGAACTGTACCTTTTTTCTGACAGTGTAGAAGAAAAAAAAAATACATATATGCTATAAACTTGAAATCACAAATTCTTTTGCTGTTGATCTGTGCCACTTTATCTGAAAAATTACATTACACCAAATTTTCTTTGATATGTTCTAATTTAGGAGAGCTGTGAGTATGAAGCTTTAATCAGTGCTGGAAAATGTGTCATTTTTTACTCCTACATTTTGCTCTAACAACTGATGTTTTCCATTTAAATGCAATGTCAGATCAACAGCACTGCTCATAATACAGTGAAAATAAAAAACAATGCTCAAACATGTCAGTCAGTGAATCTCAATCCTTTGTCACTTGACGCATGAGCTGATTTAGCCCAATTTTGTCTTTCTCGGGCTGTGGCAATGTGTGAGACATGCTAAACAATCAGCTTGTCAATCTGACACTTCTTTTTCATGTCTGTGCATTGCTAAACTGTCTCACCGGGGTAAATGCTACTGAAAAAAAAATGCTAATGACACTTTCTACAACTCTCTTCCTTTATTCCGGCACTTCACTCGTCACTTGTTTTTGTGGCACTGAAAGGCAGTAGAGGAATTTCCCAAGCATGATTTAGAGTCACACTGATGACTAGCATCAGGCGCCTGATGATAATACTTGGTGCTATCAATGATTGTCCTCACTTCCAGACAGTCACATGACTTTCTATACCTCTGGCTGTCTGTCTGCCCGCCTACCTGTTTTTATCTCCCAGTCTCATTATGACATTTGAACAGAGAGAGGAAACTGATGTGGTTACACCTGCCTCCCCCAAAACCGGATGTAAACAGGTCAGTGGTTAAAGTGCTAAACCTAGATGTATGACTGCATTAATGCTGTTCATCAGCCACGTGGATAAAGTATGAAAACACAGTTCTCCTCTGATGCCTTTAAAAATACATAATAGAGGGGAACATGTCGTTCATCCTCCATCTCCTCTTAAAAACATTATTAATGCATAACTCACCTCCATCTGAAACAGCCAGGGTCTGTGGGAGACAATGAAATAATATTGATCAGATTTGTAATAAAGTACACTAATCAAAAATATATATGTTGGATCACGGCGTAAAGTCATCCGTGGTATTTGAGACTCAGTGGAAGCACATTTCTTTGGAAATGAATGTCGTTTTATTCAGTGCCTGCAGGCGATTGAGACAGACTGAGGGAAAGAGCTCTCCGCTCGCAAACAACAAAATGTGACGCAAAATTGAAGTCTGAGATAAAATGGCTGCTCTTTTTCTTCCCAAATTGCATATTAACTGGTATTATTGTTCTCTGATCTTCTCATTCTCTGAGGGTAATGTAGTAGAGCTTATATCTTTAATGATCTGCAGGAAAGAATCAAGCAGAAGTGCCAAAAAACACTTTTTAAAACAATTTTTTTTTTTTTGGCCTAAATGAAAGAACGTAGTCGCAACTCTTCGTTAGTTTGTTCAAGGCCACTTTCAGCCTTATAACTTGACCTGATAAGGTTAAAAAATACTCAACTCATTGTTACCAGGCGCATTTTCATTATCATATTCATATTTTGTGGCAGTTCTCTGTTTGCGTACACAAACCAACACACACCTTTACAGTCACACCCTCTGAACGTACCTTAAGTCCGTTGGATATCCCAATGTTGTTCCCTTTCAGAGACATATCCTTTGATTCACATGTACTTTAGATTATTAATGAGTGCATGAGTGAGTTGTTTCTGATGTGCGTATGAGATGTGCTCTGAACACAATATAACTTCCTGCTTGAACAGGAAGTCTTACCATGGTAACATGCCACAAGAGGAAGTGTGGGCATGTTTCAGACAGAGCTCTTTTCTGAAAGTTTTCAGAGTGAAACCATGGCTGCAGTTATTCCATCATTACATAATGAATGAAGTCATTTTTGTAGAAGAATTGAAAAGAAATGATTGTGTATTCATGACATTTAACATTTATTGTATTATCACTGATACTGTATGTTTTTGCACTATTCCTGTCAGATTCTCAAAGAGCACATTTAGATTAGATAAAACATTATCGCTCAAGCAATCACGACCAAAATACCACTGCACTTCTGTTGGTGAATGTCAATCAAGTTGCTTTCAAATACAATCTAATCTATCGTTTTGAGATGATTCAACCCAACTTTTAAAAGTCTTTACTGGAATTTCACCTAATGGCTTGCATAGCAGTTACTCCATGTGCTTAGCAACAATAAAGAGATGAGGAAATGAGGGCTCTTCTGAAATTAGTCAAAGGTTTTACCTTGCTGAGCGTGTGTGGGTGACAGTCTGACAGGGTGTTGTGTCTCCCAAGAGTCCTTCGTAAAGAGTTGCATCGACCGAGGTTTGAGAACCCTCTAGTGATTTCATTGAAGCTCAAGGTCCTCTGAATCAAAATTCACACACACACAAAATATCACCATATGGGGTGAATTCAGGTTAACTGGGACACTTTTTACATTGAGATGTGATGTAAAATGATTACATAAATGCTTATACAAATATAATTATACAGGTATTAGATTTTAAAAAAAGATATTATAACATAGACATATATATATATGCTAAATTTAAATATAATATATTATTTTACATCACAGTACTCTATCCATATCTATCTCACACAAAGAATAATTCATTTTTTCATGAATGTCAACTAGATTTACCACCACTGAGACCAAGTCAAACATACAGTTTCATTAGGTCAACACACACTCAGTTATTTCAGTTTGGCCCACATCCAAACTCGGAATTAGCTAAGAATACAGTTACGAAAAGCAATAATCTAATTAAGATGAAAAAGAAACAAGTGAGCATTCACAGTTTTGAATAACTATACCCTAAACATAAAGAATCACAATATTATCGTATAATGACCCAGATGTTTCCACCCCCCCGGTTGTATAACACAGGTATAAGTAGTGAAAGGGAAATTTGGTACCTTTTCCTTGGACTGGACAGATGGATTCTGTTGATGGTGAGACAGAGAGATCTCCATGATGAAGCTGGTTGTGTGCTGGAGACCAGTGAGGTAATACAAAATCTGTGCTAGAACTTCTGGGCTCACAGAAACAACGTGTCACTGTGCAAACACCATAAAACACAATGCTGCTGGGTATAAAAGTCACTGAGAAGGAAAACACACTGACGCACATTCAGGCAACAATCATCGAGAGAAACCTGGGGATGACTGACCATCCGTCATACGACAGACACAAATAAAATTCACAATTATCATTAAAAAAGTGCTTGTCTCACATGTTAGCATCTGAAACATACCTTCCACGGGTGATTTGTTGAAATTCTGTCATCATCTTTAACCTCATGCAATGTGAAGCTCAATAATCCAGGACTTTTTGCCTGTAGATATTAAAATGTCAATGCCAATGTATGGTGAACATTTAATGCCAAGTTAAAAAATTTACTATTAGACTAGACACATCACATATTACTGAAGCCATCCACAATGAAGATGAGTTTGTTTTATTTATTTTAGCATTGTATCACTTTCTTATCAATGGATCCTCTGCAGTGAATGGGTGCCACCGTCAGAATGAGACTCTAAACAACTGATAAAACATTATAATAATAAGTAATCCACATGACTTCAGTCCATCAGTTAACATCTTGTGAAGTGAAAAGCTTTGTATTTGTACTAAACAAATCCATCAATACAAGTTTAACTTCAAACCATTGCTTTCAGCTAAAATATGAGTCTTCATAATATGCTTTCTCTAGTGAAAAGTTGACTTGTTTAAATCAGCAGAGAAAAGATTAAGCACTGCTTACAAGCAAAAACAGTCCAAAACAGTTTGAAAAAAAGAGGTTAGTGGATTTTGATGTGGGAGGGCAACAGGGGATGAACTGAAGGAAGCGCTATTATAGATTTTGGCCAGAGGCGACGGTTTAAAGCTAAAATGCTTTAATGATAGATTTGTTTTTTACAAACTTGTAGCTTTTTGCTTCACAAGACTTTAACTGGATCAGCTGAAACAATGTGGATTAACCTGTGGATTATAGTGATGTTTTTATGATCCCTGATGGGCCCTTTATATGTACATTAGCTCCTAAACAGAAAACAACTTCTTATATAATGATGCAAACACCAGTTAGATCCTGTTCAGTTTTATAGACATTTAAAGGTTTGTCAAATGGAGACTGTGATTTGTGTAGTGCTTTATGAAGAAGTTTTTCATCACCATCATGTCCAGTCAGTTGTCCAAACTGCCCAAAGCAGGTCCAGACCAGAAAACCATCCAGAACCAGTTCTGTTTTACGTCACCAAAGCTCCTTCTGTTCTGTGATGGCTGACACCTGTTCCTCTCAATTCATCAGTGCAGCAGTCCGTGCGGCCATAAGCCCGTTCTCCATCCCACTCTCCATCGCTCTCACAGCTGGAGAGATGAGCTCAGCCAGCAACAAAGGCATTTGTGTTCCTGTGTGTGTTTGAAGAGAAAGCAAATGTGGTAATTAATGACCCTTAGCAAAAACGAAAGAACGAGTTTGTCATGATGTTCATATTCAGAGACTTGGACTAAAAGTCCTGGCTGTCACAACTCCTCATAGGAAATACTGAATAATGAGTATTATTATATGTGTATTGCTTTAGAATGACAGTGATGTGTCATGGAACAGAGGTGTGCTTAACCTCTGGGGTCGAAAAACGCGCCGGCGCGGTTTGTGGTAGATAAAGATAAAGTCACATTATGTGAGATTTAGATAAAGTCACATTATGAGCTTGGAAGAACTTAGTTGAAATCACAGTTATGTTTATATGAAGATTAACCATAGAGAAACGACAATAAAGGAAGAAATAAGGAAAATAGTTGACATTCAGATTGTAAAGATATAAAAATGTTGACAATATAATCTATTTAATTTGGTTAGAAATGTTATTTGTTATCTTGTTACAAGATTTTGCGAACTTTTTGAGGCCAAGGATCCAAAAATATTAAGATTTCCCTTGCAAAATATTAAAAATAAAGCCTGCTACATGTTTTCAAGTAGTAAGACCTGTTTACACTGTTAAAAAAAAAAAAAAAAAAAAAAAAAAAAACATATACGTGACCCCAGACCCTGAGCAATGCATATTACTAATCAAAAATTAGGTTTTGATATATTTACGGTAGGACATTTACAAAATATCTTCATGGAACATGATCTTTACTTAATATCCTAATGATTTTTGGCATAAAGAAAAATCAACCATTGTCGGCTACTGCTACAAATATAACCATGCTTTTTATGACTGGTTTTGTGGTCCAGGGTCACATATGTGTAAAATAATATCGCTATAATATTTGATGTTTTCTTAGTGATAAATT
>JAHKKF010520608.1:0-12960 GCA_019740295.1 Labeo calbasu | reverse complement strand
CCATTTTGAAGTTGAGGGAGAACATGAGATGGGAGTTTTTCGACATACCCTAACTGTCATGAATCGGAACAAAAATGGAGTTCAGGCAGAGTAAGAAAAGACGAGTGTTTGACATTAAAAAGTATATAAATTGTATTATTTTATCAACATAACTGATCGTTTCGCTAGATAAGACCTTCTTCCTCAGCTGGGATTGTTTACAACCACATTTGGGATCGTTTGAAGCCACATTTAAACTGCATTTTGGAAGTTCAAAATCGAGGCACCATATCAGTCCATTATATGGAGAAAATCCTGAAATGTTTTCCACAAAAAACAAAATTTCTTAACGGCTGAGGAAAGAAAGACATGAACATCTTGGATGACAAGGGGTGAGTACATTATCTGTCAATTTTTGTTCTGGAAGTGGACTTCTCCTTTAAATATTACTTATCACATTCTCAGAAATCACCCTTCCATGTTTGTATCCTGAATTCATTTAGATGTCAATGTTGTAGGATAAATACCTTGATCTCCCAGAACCAGCGCTCCAGCTTCAAGAGCGTAATCTCCCGATCCGCTGTCCCTTGACAGAGATACAGTCAGTCCTGAGGTGGTGGTCGTGTTTCCGCAAACATATACACCCCTTGGAGCCACGTTACATACAGCCTGAACAACAATAGCACAGATATGGCATTTTAATAAACTTCAATTCACTGGCTGATAAATGCATTAGAGTGACTTATAAGATCACGTACCTGTAACATCTGACTTTTACCAAGTCCAGGGTCTCCAACGATAAGAATATGTGGGTCTCCTCTTATTGGGATACGATTTTTATCATCAACATACTTCTGACATCCGCCAAACAGAGCCAGAGCCAATCCTGCTTTGACAAGCTGAGAAAACCGAGATATATTTTACTTACCAACTGCGATCACTTCATGATTATGATATGAGCTCAGAAACAAACTTAAGTTAGATAAGAACGCAGTATTTAGACACTCACCAAATGGCCATAAATAACAGGACAAAGAGAGCTGCAATTAAATTGACAAAGTCACATTAGCTTCTTCACTTGCCAATGCATGCAACAGTGAGCATGTTATAAAATCTAGATGTTACTCACTTGATTATGAGTTTGAATAAGTCCTCTTGAGCTTGAATCTCTTGGATGGCGTAGAGATCTTTGATGGAGAACTCCACTGAAGGTCCCTGGTCCTCAGATTCAGATGTGGCTTTGCTTTTCTGTCCCTTCGAGTTGCTGACAGAATTTGCCTGAATGTACAACAGGAACATGCACTTGTCCTTGTTTCTACCATTTCCTGAAGAAAGACATGAACACAAATCATAAACAAAAAACAACAGTCTTGAATAAAATAATGTTTTAGTGTGTTGATCTTGGACACGGTAAGTCAAAAAACATTGTTACTGGATAAAATAATATTGGTCACAAAAATGTGAAAATTTTGCAAACAGTATTTATATGCTGTAAAATAAATTTAAATAGTATTACAGATGCTATTTATACTATTTAGGTGAAAATACTAATGTTGTGTCATTTTGTCTGGCTAAACCATACAATAACAGCTATTTGGATTCTGTGTAAACAGGCACTCCAATAAATAAATCAACGGATATAATATATTAGTTTCGGTCTAATGTAAGGGGTATAACAGCTTAACACAACGATCCTCTCTGCATAGTGAATGTGACCATCATGCAAAAACTGAGTCAGATGGAAGACAACCAGAGGCTGTCCTGTTTGTACAGCCCATTGAGGTCAGATGTAAAAATAGCACTAGCCAGACTGTAATATGATTGTTTTTGTTAAGTCCTCATTTCTGAGAAACTACATGAATAAGAATCAACCAGTTATTAAAAAGAAACCTGCCTTTTCGGAATCTATGTAGGACCAGCTTTCTAAAGATCTTTGTATTGACAGTGTGGACTATGTCTCGTACCTTCTTCATTGGACACTTTAATGACCCCTGTGATGGTAACCATGTCTCCAGGCACACAGCTGTCCACGAGGTCCTGCGTGAGCTCACATTCAATGGTGCGTGGGATCCGACCTGACTCACGCTGGTCACCTGACATCAGCTCCTGAACCCTGTAAAGAACACAGCATTGAAACCAATGAGGGATGGTGGTCTCTAAAACATCTCACATCAGTTTTCTGGTAATGGAAATAAAGCTCAAATTAAATAAAATATAAATATTACATGCAAAACTTAAAAATAATTTTAAAATATAAGTATTAAACAAATAAACAAAAAAATTAAATTTAGAAATGCTGCTTTTAACTGAAATAAAATAAGGTTAAGTTGAAGTAGTACAACTGCAAAAACCAAAATAAAAATGTATTAAATCTATACAGAAATATACAAAAAAGACAATGCATATAACAAAGTAAAACTTAAAATATAAAAAATAAAATTCTAAACATTAGTGAATACTATAATATTATACAAACTACACTAAAATAACAAAAACTCAGTTGAATTAAGTTAGAACAAAAAATAAATGCTTATAAAAGGATAACTGAATATATTTGCGGATGAAAACTTGAGAAAACTGTAGCGCTCAAAATAAGAAAAAGAAATCCTTGTGCTGCAGGTGCGTAGAGCCAGGAGAAGGCTTGGAATCAGACAGAAAAACGGCTAACCGCACACTGAAATTTGCCGATGAGAAATATATTTTAATATACTTGAGGATAAGATTATGCAGAAGACTATATTTTTTATGGCATTTACACTGAAAGCAATAAAAGGAAAAAACAAACATATTTGTTCTGCTTAGATACATTTTCATTTATGCAGTTATACATTTACATACTTTATTGTCTGCCAGTCGACAGTGAGTGTTAAAGGTGAACTTCTGTTTGGAGTGAATGACCGACCACGACATTCAGTCTTTAAACACTGAGAGCAAAAAAAATAAAATATAAACAATGTTAGACATCTCTTAATACAGCAAACCTTTGTTACAGTTACTACTTACTATGTCCAATACATCTAATTTTATATGTACTGTTTACATTGTCTATCTGTAATTTGCTCTGAAAAAAACTGAAATTAGTTTTTTTTTCACTGCATTATTATATATGAGTGAAACGGCACAAAACTTGATTAATATCATTTAGTAAACAACTAAAAGCAAGTAATGAAGCTGGAAGCATTCTATACCTTAGTGGGTATGGTGTATTTCCCATCAGGCAATGTGACGCTCTGTGTGTCTCCACAGCTGTTACAAACGAAAGCCAGCTTACTGCAGAGCGGTTTAATGTTACTCACTCTCACCACGGTACCTCTGATTGTAACAAACTTGCCGTATAAATTTGCTCTCAGACTTTTCAGTGGAGTCAGTGGCTCGTAGTTATACACCCTAAAAGAGAGAAAAGAAACAAAAAACATTTTTTTTAATTTTGTTGCAAAACTATATTATTGTCCAGCTCTTTATATAAGGTTTATATATGGTATACTTACATAGGGTGACGTATACTAAATAGAAAATCTTAACAGTCTGATTGCTTGTACTATCACAAAATGTAAACAATATTATCACCCAGTTTTAATCTGCTAAATGCAACTATAAAGCATTACGATATTAAAATTATATGAATATTAACATCATGATTTTCTATAGAGCTGCTTTGAAGCAATGCTTATTGTGAAAAGTGCTGTGTAAAACTTTCACATAGGCAAGTAAACAGTCTCACCTGGCGCTGATATGAGGGATGTTGATTATAGGTCGTAGACCAGCAGGAAGTTCTTCCTGCCCCTGCAGCTCTGCTGCATGTCTCTCTAGATCCAAAGTCAGCACCTGTGGAGAAACATTCAATTATTTCAGCTTGATCTTCAGAGATTTTGACATAATGTTACAGTCACATTTATGTAAATGCGCAACACAAAACCCACCTGATGAATTGCGACACCCAAGCAGTCTAGTATCTTCTCAGGCATTTCTTTAAGATCTTTAGCAAGATCAGGCAGTGTGTTTGAAATCAGTTTGTTAGACAGAAGGTCTTTGTAGTCCACCAAAATGCTGCCTTTCCTTTCAATCTCATCCTGAGAGATGAAATATTTGAATATTTAGTTTTTTTTATTGAAGAACAGTGGAATTAGATAAAACCATGCTATGAATTCTGATACCTTATCATAAAGGTCAATCTGCGATGTGAAGTACTGTTCAAACACTTTAATCTTCTCAACATATGGTGAACTTTCGACAAAACCTGGAAAAGGAACAAATGCAAATCACGCACTAATGCAATAATAAATCAAATATTTAAAACATACTGTATATTTAACAGGTCAGCAATGCATTTTTAACCATAATGGGAAATATAAAACCTTCAGAAAAATAGAGTCGCCATCCTTTGTATGGACACATGATGTCAAGAGTTGCTTGACTTACACGTGGCTGACTAACTTGTGGAGAAAATCCTATGCAACAAAGAAAAACAGCAAGAACATAAATAATCAGTCAATAGTTTATAAAGTGTTAGAGGGTTTCTGCAGGTCTTATGAAGGTAAATGTAAGACTTTTAAATACCTGTTTATGGCCAAATAACGAAAATGTAAGCAATAAATCGAATGGAACAATGTAAATGTATTGCCAATGCTTCAAAGTTTAAAAATACAGCATTAAATAGATCTCCATTCATTTTTGATTCATTTAATGCAAAAAATAACTCTGCTTGAAAATACTACTTTTACAGTACTTTCTAATCACACAACAAAAAGGTGAACCAGAATCTTGTTTTCCAGTGCAATTTGTGAAAAGGTTAAATTAAGACTTTTTAAGACCCAGAAAACCCATGGTGGTTAAATGTCAGTGTAACAAATAAATTATGATCTCTAAAATACAAAATTATTTGAATTCTTTGAATATTGTTGGTTCTGTTACTAATTACTTAGTTGCTTTGGATAAACGCAAATATGTAAATGTAAACTACATTGTTTATTATTATTATTTTGTCTATTAACAAGCTACAAGACACTTACCATTTTGTGTATTGCTGGTGGAATAGTTCCCACCTCTTCCTCCTCCTCCGCTGCTCCATTGACGGCCTCTCCAGCCTCTGTACTGACCATTATTCCATCCTCTGTACTGGCCATTACTCCATCCTCTTCCTCCTCTCCACCCTCCTCCTCCTCCTCTCCACCCTCCTCCTCCTCCTCCTCCTCTCCACCCTCCTCGACCTCCTGTTCCTCCAGCTGAGTTGTTCCCACCCCTCCATGACCCTCGGGCAGAACCCTGACTGCTCATCTTTCACCCTCTGAAGTCTGAAAGCGAAATCACAAAACTATCAATGTGACAGAAACATGATCGTCCTGATGGAGATAAATATAAACTATCATTACAGACTCTCTGTTTACTTACACTTTCTCATAAGGTTTATTATGACACAACTAAACATAAATCCTATTGTTATACTATGCAATATTGTAATAATCTAAACATAAAGAGACTAAAATATCTATATCGGTCAAATCCGTGCTAGCATGAGCCAAAAATAGAGCTGATACAAACAAAGTCTCTGTCTGGACTATTTAACAGGCGTTGCTTACTTTGCAACGGCTCTAATTAAACGGATAAGAATGAATGTGGAAAAAAGAACAACAACTGACAGAAATTAACACATATTTTATGTTAAAAAGGATATTTTAACAGAAGTACTTACAACTGCCAGTGTTTGTTTACTTCCTCAATCAGTGACGACTAGCCAGGCTTCAAGTTTGGCGCTAATGTGACGCCACTTCCGTACATGCGCAGAGCCGAAAACATCGTATTATTCAGTACAGATTTTTCACTATTTTACAGTCACTTGTGAAGTATTATCTTTCTTAACGAAGTTATATTGAAATTCAATTTATTTTAACAAAATCACGCTTTAATAATCGCGCGTTAATATGATATTACTTTCGAAACGGATGTATACGTGTTTACAAATTAGTTTTTTTTCATACATTTTTTATTTCTTAATTTAAATATTATTTGACATTATTATATTATATATTATAACTATATAAATTGCATGATTTTAATATTTCTGTATTTATTTATTGAAGCGTTTCTTCATCCTTGTATGGCAATGAGAGGGCGTGGCTACGTCTTCAACCAAATAGTGTCGCAGTTTCTCTCTCAAGAACGCGCATCATCAGCATCACCCGACAGCAGCAGGAGGAGGAGGAGGAAGAGGAGGAGAAGGCGAGCATCCTTCATGATTCTGCATTAAAGCCGCACTCTATATCAACAAACCCCAGGCCTCCAAGGATCCAACCGCAGCTCTGCGTGAACACCACACAGTCAATCATGGATAATTCCGGGAAAGAGAAGGAAGCCATGCAGCTGATGGCAGAGGCGGACAAAAAAGTCAAATCATCGGGTTCATTTCTCGGAGGGATGTTCGGGTGAGACAGCAATGATGCTGGTCACGATCTGACATTCAAAGACATCCAATGTCCTGTATTATTTTCAAACTGCATTAGTCTATATCATGTAAATACCTTATTATGTGTCAGTTTTTTACAATGCAACGTATAAAAATGAATATATTGAGCCTGTATCCATCCATGCGTTTCTTAGTATCTCCAATGTCAAATATTTCCGTGATGCGACATGCATAATGCAATGCAACTGCTTTGTATTTTATACATAGGGGCCTGTTATTGCACTATATTATGCTTTAAATCGCCTAATGCAAGAAATGTTGATGTTTTCACAGGGGTAATCATAAGGTTGAGGATGCATGTGAAATGTATGCCAGAGCTGCCAACATGTTCAAGATGGCCAAAAACTGGAGTGGTATGCATAAATCAATTCTTATTAACATGTAAAATGGTATATCATTTCACTTAATGCTTAATATTTAGTATTGCTTTGGGAGTGTTAGCATACTCACTCCAAAGCATCATCTAACTGGCCATCTTTGTGCTCTTTCTCAGTTTATTTTAAGTGATTTAACCACAATACACTGTCATAATTATGCTTTGATGTGTATTTTGTCTATTTTAAGCAATCGCCCTGCTTCTGTGTCATAATTGTCAGTGATATAAAGACAGATGTGTTTTGCTGTTGTAGCTGCAGGCAATGCTTTCTGCCAAGCTGCAAGACTTCACATGCAGATGCAGAACAAACTGGACTCGGCCACCAGCTTTGTTGATGCTGGAAATGCATACAAGAAGGCAGATCCTCAAGGTGAGGGACTTTCTTTAATCATTGCAAAAAAACAAAAAAACAACAACAATTTTCATGTTTTAATCAGGGCTGTTATTGTTAACCAAAACTAAAATCATAAAAAAAAAAAACATTTTTTGTTCTTTGAAATAAAATAAACGTTAAATGCAATTTCAAAAAACTTGCAGATTTCACTCACAAACATTTTCACTCTGAAATCGCTAGTAAATTTTACAAACAATTACAAAACTGCAAGTTAAACAGTGAAGGAGAAAAACTAAAGAAGTATTTTCTTGTAAAATTTTCTCCAATAATATTAACTTTATTTACAGCTTCATTTTTTACAGTGTTAAAGTACTGAAATAACAAACTAAAACTGAAATACAACTAAAAACTACATAGACTTTAAAATAGATTTTAAAGTAGATTTAATTACTTTATAGATTAAACTAAAAAAAAAAAGAAACCTAATAAAAATGGCAAAAATACATAAATGACTGAAATTCTAACTTAAATTTAAAAAGAAAACAAAATATATGAAAATAAAACTATAATAGTACAATGATACTAAAATAACAGTGGTTTCGATTAAAAAAAAACAATTTCTCTTAGGTTGTACTGTCTAAACATTTAATATATATATATATATATATATATTTTTTTTTTTTTTTTTTTTATAATTGTTAAAATGAGCCTGAGTGAAGATGATAAGGGTTATTATTGTTAACTAAAACTAAAACCATAAAAAAACATGTTTTGTTCTTTGAAATAAAATAAACATTAAATGCAATTTAATTTTTTTTTAAAAAGCTTGTGGAAGCAAACATTTTTACTCTGAAATTGCTAGAAAATTTCACAAACAATTGCAAAACTGAAGAAGTATTTTCACCAATAATATTCACTTTATTTACAGCTTCATTTTTTACAATGTTGAAGTACTAAAATAACAAACTAAAACCAAAATACGAATAAAAACTATATAGACAGTTTTCAATTATTTTGTAGATTAAAATAAAAATGACAAAAATACATAACAAAATGATTGAAATACTAACTAAATTTAAAAAGAAAACAATATATGAAAATAAAACTATAATAGTATTACAATGATAGTAAAATAACAGTGGTTTCAATTTAAAAATCTAATTTCTCTTAGGTTGTACTGTCTAAGCATTCAAATATTTTTTTTAATGATTGTGAAAATGAGACCGAGTGAAAATGACCTCCTGATGAGGTGTTCTGTAAGCATTTCACATTTGACTCATTGCTGATATTTTGTTCCCTTCTGTTCGAATGAATCACACAGAGGCTATCAACTGTTTAAACGCAGCCATCGATATTTATACAGACATGGTAAGAGACTGAGACTTTGCATATTCACATATATTGATGCATAAAATTAATGCATATTATGCAATATGGTTTGTTATCTTGAATGTGCCTGTTTACTAAATATGTAAATGTTACATAACATTTAATCTCTCATTTGTGTGTGATTGACAGGGAAGGTTCACCATTGCTGCAAAGCATCACATGACTATTGCAGAGATCTACGAATCCGAGCTGGTGGATATTGAAAAGGTGTCGTTTGCCTTTAAACATCTCTTAGATGCCACTTTATGTGCCATTTTCCCAAAATGCTATTGAATGTCAATCTAACCGGGCTGTGATGTTGTTTTAGGCCATCGCCCATTACGAGCAGGCCGCAGACTATTACAAAGGCGAAGAGTCAAACAGGTTAGTGTTTTCATATCATTCAGTATTTATAATTATCTATCATTTCCTTTTGTTGTGTGTTGTAAATGCTTATTTGCATTGCTGTATGTTTTCTCATTAAGCTCTGCTAATAAGTGTCTGCTGAAGGTGGGCTCATACAGCGCTCAGCTCGAGCAGTATCCCAAAGCCATCGAGATCTTTGAGCAGGTAAGTGGGAAACAGTTTAAAAATTATTATTTATTATATTTATTTACTGTATTTACGTATTTTACGAAAAAAAAGTAAAAATAAATAAATAAATCGTTACAATATTTAAACTGTTATTTTAGCATTTTTTAAAATTTAGATACTATTATATTCTTCATGAATAATTTGCATTCGTTTTTATTTTCATGATATCTGTTCATTTTAGTTATTTTTTTTAGTTTTCTTTTTTTTAAATGTCTATATTCTTATTAATTTAAAATTTTATTTATTTATTTAAGCACATCAAGTTAACCTAAATGTTTCCTTGGCAGCTGAAAAAAAAATATGTTTACGTTTTGGTTACGTTTTATTTCAGTAAATAATACTGCTAACAGTCCAAAAATAATTACTATTATTTTTTACTGTATAATTATAACGTAAAAATATATAGCTTCCTTTTATATACATTTAATAATGGATTTTTAAGGTTCTATTAGAGTTTACTCCATAGAGTAGGGGTTGCATTTGTTTTTGAGTCAGTGAGTAAATGAGTTCTTGCAATATTTAATATGTTTGCAATATGGGAAATGAGACTGAGAACAAGAAGTCAAATGTCTGCCAGAGCAGGGACAAATATTTTGAGAGAGGTAATGAAGTGGCTTATTAACCAAAAGATTGAGAGTTTAACCCCAGAATTCATGTAATATTAATATTTTTGTCTTTGAGAAAAACAGCCAGCTTGCTTTGGGAGGGAGAAAATGTACTATAAGCAAGAAAGCATCTGCTAAAAATAATAATCAAAGAAACCTATGAAGTCTACAATGTTATTGGAGCAGACTCATGTGAAATATAAGGGTAGTTAGCAAAAGATGTCAGCATGCTTTCCAGTGCTTCTTCATGTGTGCAATGTAAATCTAATCATCTTTTTCCTCTGCAAATGAACACAGAGGAAATGAAAGTTAATGGTCTCTTCACATTCAGGTTGCAACCAGCACAATGGACAACCCTCTGCTGAAATACAACGCAAAAGAGTACTTCTGGAAAGCAGCTCTCTGCCACTTCATAGTGGATGAACTAAACGCAAAGGTCAGTCATTTTTAAAAAAAAAAATTGTAGGCTATTTAGCCATTTATTCTCTTAGTAATGTCCTTAAATATGCAGTGAATGTTTTGAGCTGGCTATTGTAGTTGTCTTGTTTTGCACTGACACCTAGTGGCGTTAATGCAGCAAACATTTCCATTTACCAATTCCATAGCAGAGATGTTGTACAAAAGCTCATCTTTTGTAAATGTTTTGTGTTTGTTTGCATTCAGCTTGCCATTGAAAAGTATGAAGGGATGTTTCCAGCCTTCTCTGATTCAAGAGAATGTAAGCTGTTGAAAGTAAGTGCATTTGTCTAACATGGGTAGCAAGACTAAATATAAACAGTATGAGACAGTCAGTCAACATGCATACTAAATTGAGCAATGCATACTGAGTGCAGTAATATGGCAGTCATATTTTGTAGTGCTTGCATTGACTGTTGTCTTTCTGTACAGAAACTGTTGGAGGCTCATGAGGAGCAGAACAGCGAAGCGTTCACTGAAGCCGTAAGTTTATAACATTTCAAATGTGCATTGGCATTGGATGACCATACTGTATAAGGGAGACCGGGGCTAGTTGACACATATTGTATCTCAGTAATTTTAAGATTTTGAATCAAAAGTCCATTACAAAAATGCCTATTTTGTTTAGAACTTTTATACAAATTTATCTTTATACACATTTTGTGTTACGTTTGACATTTTTGCTGTTGTTAACTAATTTTGTCTTGCATAACAATTTTAATTTAGCTGAAAAGACCAGTTTTTAAAGATTTTTCAAAGACTTTTCAAAAATATTTTAAATAAGTTTTTATCTTCACAGTTTCTCTTTTGTTCTTTTATAATTTTGTAATTTTTTTAAATTTCTGTTTTTTAATGTGTATTACGTTTTTATTATTTTATTTCAGTTTTAGTTATTTTAGTACATCACACTAAATGAAATGTGCTGATTTTTTTTTTTTTTTTACATTTTATTTCAAATTAACGTTTCAAGTCATTTCAAGTAAAGAAAATAGTTTTTATGGTTTTAATTTTGGTTATTTATTATAATAAGCATACAAATCCTGGAAATCACTGTATAAATGTGTAGAAAACAAATCAGATGCAGCTTATTTTTGCTCATTTTGGCGTCGCATCTCTAAATCATGCATTTAAATTCTCCAGGTGAAAGAGTTTGATTCGATTTCCCGTCTCGACCAATGGCAGACCACTATGTTGCTGCGTATCAAGAAGACCATCCAGGGCGATGCCGGCGATCTCAAGTGATGTGTCCGAGAAAAATACTGTGGCATCACATCTGGTTTAATTTCTTACCGTATCGTATGTGTGTGACAATCTGGTTGAACATTTCTGTAGTGATACTAGCTCAAATATAAGCCTTTTCTCAGAAAGTTGAAATGCAATGCAAAGGCTTTATATCTTGCATTGCATTTGAGAAAATAGAAGTATACAATATTAATATTGATAATTCTCTTCTGGAAGGCATTTCTCTATCCCTTTACTTCACCATGAGGAAATATTTCCCGTACACCGTTGTTTGTACTTGTACGTGTGGCATGCGAGACCCCATAGAGCTGTTCTCTTTCTAATGTTCACCTCAGTGTTGTCACTGGCATTGTCATGCATGATAAATGTTTAAAGTGTGTTTATGTGCTGTAGAATATCAGGATTTGTGAGTGCACTTTATTTCAGCTGTCTGTTTGGATTGAAAACACATCGCCTTTGCTCAATTTGAATATTTTTGTGCCAGAAACGCATCCTCACGTCGTCTTTGTCGATATGGCAGTGTCGGTTCTGTCGGAGTATTTGCTTTAGTGGTTGTATATGTTTCATAATCAGTAGAATAGCGTCTCTTGCTCACTGATGGTGGTGAAGTGCTCAGCTCAAGTGATTTTTCACAGTGTGATATTACAGACAGCGTTGATTTTCTTATGCAGATCAAGTTGTTGAATATGTATATATAAGTTTTGATCGTTGATTTATTCTGGTATTATTTGTAACTTTATGTTTAATCGGTTGTTGTTTCACATGGATACGGGGCATTTGTTGTTTTGGGCATTCGGACCTTATGAATTATAATTTTAATATAAGCGCTTCTTGTTTTTACTCTGTTGTTGATACACTTTGTGTCAGTAATTATATTATGTTGACTGAATGTGATATATTAAATCATCTAATATGTTATACGACTGACAGGGAATCAAAAACTAAAATGTAAAAAAGATGGCAAGTCTTATTGAGACATTTTAATAAATGTTCTACATATTTATTCAAATAAAAATGAATAAATGATCACTTATACCATCGTTTTTTTGTATCAGTGTCATATTTTAAATGAAACTGAATTTATTTGATTTAAAAAACAACAAAAAATCTGCTGTAAAATGATACTGTTATTCTCTGACAGGTGTATTTGATTTCAAATGCGGTTTGTGGGTAAAGTAAATGTATACTGTAGTGAAGAGAGGACAAATGTCATTATAATACTTATACATTATAATTCATGCAATATTTTACAGATCACTAAATGAAATAAGTCTTTAATACACAAAGTGCTTGAAGTACTTGGATGTGACTTTTTGAAATTTAAGGCCTGGAAAACCCTTAAAAATAGCTAAATTCCTCAAAAGGTACTTGAAAAGTCCTTGAAAGATATTGAAATAAGTGTTTAATTTTTTTTCAGAAGCAAATCTTTTCACACAAAATTTACAGAATTAAAAAATATAATACTTTTCTTGACTATTATTTCAGTTAATGTCACAAAACTATCGAGCTAAACCAGTAGTAGTACTGACAATCTTGTATAAACATG